>JAAAKG020086694.1:0-16533 GCA_010014905.2 Druon quercuslanigerum | reverse complement strand
GAGACATAAATATCAATAGAAAAGAAAAAAGAGGGAAAAAAGGGGAAAGAGTCAACCAAAAACCAACCTCTCACTCTTTCTCTTTCTCCGTCCTTTTTATACTATCCGTAAAAAAACTTTAAAATTCCATTAATATTACTAGATATAACCTCTTAAGCTATTTAGCTAATCACTTAAGATCATGAATGAAATTTAACCTTATAGTCTTCTATTCTTTATTGTACAATTTATTTACATATATATGGGAAATATAATACAATTATGATGTCCCAATTATCCGCTTATAGATTTAGCTAAAGATAGAAGATTAAGCTCACTATATTTATCTGAAGATTAAAAATTAATGTTGTTAAAAATGTTGTGTCAAGTCTAAGAAAAAATTCCTATTTTTAGTTATAACTAATTTTGTTTTTTAACAAGATTTTTATGTTTTTTCTTCCTTTTTAGGTAAATGCCACGATTATTATTTATGCCTATAATGTTTTGGGACTTATTTTGTTTCTTGAAGGATCCTCTACAAATGTACTTGGTACGTTTTTATTTAAAACATTTTATTTAGGATTTGTACCATTGTTCTTTTTATAAGAAATATTTATCATAATTACATTTTTAAAATAAAAACATACCAGAGATTTGTAGAGAATTATTCAAGGAATAAAATGAGCCCTACATTGGGATTAAACAAAACTGCCATGTTTACCTATAAAGAGAAAGCCAAAACATAAAAATCTAAATAAATATTATTAAATACATCATTTAAACCTGAAATCTTTTTTTTTATAAAATTCGCTTTCACTTCTCTCCCCAAATTAGTTAGATTAACAATGGAAATATTTTTCTCGTTTTTATAAATCATTTTTAACAATGATCATTAGGTTTACTTGGTTAATTATATTTGATATTATAATTGGTATATATGATTCTTAGATAAAATTCTTATTTGCTTTTATATTAACGATTAATTATTGAAGAGTTAATAAAAGAAATCATATTAAAAATTATTTCATTTTCACTCAACTCCATGAGTTACAAAGATATTATTTTGTTTAAATATAATAAGGTATCTCAATACTTAAAATTAAATATCCGAAAACCGGATGTTAAATGCGTTTTATTCGTGCTTTTAGCAAGAGGAGATTTCCGGCAAATAACCAGGAAGTTAGGGGGCGTAAATAAGTGGACGCCCTGCTGAGAATTAAAAATACCATATTAAAGTATGAAAAAAATTACCAATGTTAAGCGATCAAAATCCGTTAAGCTAGTGCAAGACTTGGCCACTAAGCCCAAAATTGTGGTTAATGAAACAGGTGTCAGTGCACGCAAGTTTAGTGTTTGCTTATTGCTTTTCTCAAGGGCTTCGCGAGATGCTACGTAGGGCCAATTATTATTCAGAGTATGTACCCGCCAAAAATTAAGTAATACTTATAAAGGTATGCAGCTGCGTTTTAGCAGGTGCCCTTAGCCGCCTCGGTGCTCCCTTCTTCCCTTTATATATCATTTTTTTTCTACTTGCTTTTTGAGTTAAAGAGGCGTGCACCGTTGATTTGCTTTGCGTGTCTCTTCGATCCCATCGCATAAAGAGCGCGCTTACGCAAATCGCGTGCACGCGCTTCTTCACTCCCCATAATGACAGCAAAAAGTTACTTTACTTTTTTTTCACCTCGTGACTCGTGACACTCACTTTTGTCTGTGACGATCCTGTTTTGTAATAAACACCTTCAAACATGCAGCCTTTCCCTTTTTATAATCAATCGACGACAAATTAATATAATTAATGATGCTATCCACCGGAGCAATTGTGGATCAAAATTGACTAATTTTTCACACCACGGCTTCGGCAAAAATCAGAAAATGTACCTAAGTTTTTTTTTGTACCAGCAGATATAATTGTTCTTAAGTTTTCAGGAGATATCATGCAAATATACCATTCAAACAAAAACTTCGTGTTCGAAGTTATTAATCCATAGTTATACATCTGATGGGTTAATTATGGATAAATATTTTTTTTTCATAAAAAAAGTAGGATCACTTCATAAATTCATATACAATTTTTTCGCAAATCGGATAAATGCAATGCTGGTTGTGACAGATATATCCTATTCATAAGAACCTTTACTGTGTGGTTATGGCAACAACATCCTATTCAAAATATCTTTTACTGCGTAGTTGTAGCAACCACACCTTGTCGAAGAGAACGTGCGCTATGTTTTTGCGATGAACACAGTGTATGGGTGCTGCAACTACAATAGTGTGGTTGTGACAACTACAGTGTATGGTTGAATCCGCCTCATATGTAGTTGTGACAAACGCAGTTTGTGGCAGTCACACAGTGTAGACCTCATAACTAGTCTCTTATACAAACAGCATTGTGGTTGTAGCAACCAGAGGGGTAGTTAGCCCGTATTTTACTATTTTTATGGCTGTGACAACCATATTTATGGATCTTACAATCATGCAGTCCTCTATGCGTGTATATTTAAGCTGATGCTTTCTGATGACCTCCCATATCTCAGAAACCAACCCCCCTCCCTTAAACCTAACATTTTTTTGAGATGGATGTTTGATCATAATGTATCCTTTGAAACAGGATTCAGTTTAAAAACTTGGGAGCCAAGAAGTTCGGTTCACTCTTTCTGCAAGCCGAGAAAAATGTTGAACCTAGGGTTTAACCATGCTTTAAATCTGGTGTGCAATATAAATCTCCAATAAAATTGCGGGAAATACTTTCGAATCTTTAAAGCTATGTAATCCCTTAGATCAACAGAAACCGTCAAAATCACTCTATATCCGTCCGAATCCCTTGAAATCTTATAAATTATTTTGAAATCTGATGAATATCTTCAATGTGTTGAAAGACCTTGAAATCTCTGTGATCCTTTGTAATTCCTAAAAGTCCCTTGAAATTTAATTTCAATTATTCCATAAGGTTCTTTATAAGTCCCCTGAGATCACTTGAAATCATATAAATATCATTGATATCCTGCATACCTTTTTAAAATCGTTTGAACTTTTCCGAAATCCTACGAAATTCTTTAAAACCCCTGAAAATTTTGTAATCAGGTTAACTTCTTTGGAATTTTTCAACTGTTTCAACCAGGATTCCTTTTGAAATTGCATAATTTATTCAATCACTTAAGGGGGTCTATCCTGGTGCGAATCGAAAAAATTGGATAGTTTTTTTAGCTAAATCTGTCACAAAACTCTCTGTAAACATTTCTACATAGTTTAAGCTCTGAATTTCAAGTATTTTAGAAGATTTAGCTAGAAATACACGGATGTGATGCTTTTATGCGCGGCTCGTTCCAAAACTTAAAAACGTGTTTTCTCAACATTATTTTTTTGCAAATTGTGTACACGATTGCGTAAAAACTATTTGACTTATCGGCTCAATTCAAATTCCAATCTGCAGAGTATTAAAACCTTTTGTATATGAGCCACAGTTTCATACAACTTTAATTGTTTTTAATAATTATTAAAAACAATTAAACAAAAATTATTAAAGTTTTGAGTTCAAAACTTGAAAAAATACATTTATTTTTGGTTTGAACTGGGGACTTGACATTCATACAGGTAAGAAAGCATATAAATTAAAAAAACTGCAGTTTTAGTTGAGCATTATAGACGCTATCGTGTACACAATCGGACCAGTTCATCAGCGACACGCTTAAGTTTACTTTGGATTACTCCGCCATTTTATAACTTTTTCAATTTTTTAAAAAATAAATATTGTTAAAAATTTGCTTTAAATGTACCTTATAAACAAACTGTCTATACCACTTAATTTTCTTAAAAAAATCCCGATAATTCATCTTTTACCGAGCTTTACATCAGGGAGAACCCCTTAAATTCATGACTAAATGATTTATCGTATGTCAATTTATAATTTGAAGCTTGAATGTCTTTAATTTTATATTTTATATTTGTCATTTTGAATTTTCAAGCACTTTAAATTTGAAATAATAATTTTTTCAAATGATAAATAATTCAAAATAGATCTTCAATATTAAAGAAATATGAATTTGTTAATTTGTTGTAATCGAATTTAGAATTTGGCCTTAAAATATATATTTAAAAATGTCTTTAAAAATAGTTAATCCTTTAAAATCCAGTGAGACAAATTCTTGATATTGTGAAATATCCTGGAATATTTCAAATCCTTTGGAATCCATCAACATTTTTTTAATCTTTATATGGTAATCGGTACACTTCAGGAGTTGTTGTGTAGTTACAACATTTGGGGAAAACACTATAAGCGGCGAACAAAATTGTAAAATACACAAATGGATAATACATTTTGTAAAGAATATAATCACCATGGTGTAATTTAACCGTTAAACGTTGTAATTTATTTATATTTAAGCAGAACGGCATAGTGATTAGCATTGGCCAATGATTAGCCACTGAAATATGATAAATACAGTCATTTGCCACCTCCTGAGCCACCATAGTTTATAGTTTACTGATTTTAAAGTGCAGTAATTAGCCTGTAAATTTGATCATGATTAGCCGGAGCCAAGAACTGTGTTTGAATGTTTTTTTTGTCATTCGTAAGAGAAAGTGATAAACAATGATGTCATAGCTTATAAAAAGTGTAAAATTTTTTGAATGAATTTGTGTAAAAATATTAGTCATCTGCATTTAAGATATTGCGCCAATCACAAATCATTATATGTTTCCTCTCTGTTCACGATGACAATGATTGGCCACCCGTTTATCGACGTACGTATCCATAATTTGAAGGTAAAAATAATACTATCGCGTATCTTAATTTACTAAATTAAAATAAAACCTAAAGGTTTTTATTTAACTCTGTCGTAATTATTAAAAAATAATCATTTTCAACAAGCGGAAACTTCTAACCTCAACACTTTTTGGTCGAAATTTCTTATACTCATTCAGCATCATCGGTTTTAATTACTCTTGCATTTAAGAGCTCTACATTACATTAACTTAGCTTTTCAAAAACGTTGTGGAATTTTTTGCGCTTCACCTTGCACTATTTATTTGTAGTTTTACTTCTGAGTATTCTTTCATATAAACATTGAAATGAGGTTTCCAATCATTGGGAGGGCACTGTATAATCAGCAACCTCAATATACATATACACACTGTTTTTGTTGCTCTAGTTAATCTAATTTACTCTAATTATTCAAGTTTTTAATCGACTTTTGGACATTTTTGAAAAAATTGGATTTTAAAATTACCGAATAGGTTTTCTTAAAATTTTTACAGCACATATTTAGGAACACAATGCAAAAGATTTTTTTAAAAAACAGTGGAACGCTGATGGGTTCTGAGGTTGACCTTATTAACCTTATTTGACTCCTCTACTGTTAATCCTTCGAGATCCTATCAAATTGGGTTTTTCTGGTAAATTTTTTGCAAACTTGTAGGGATTTTGCCAGAAATACCTGGAAATATTTGGCTTCCCGTGAATTAGCTTAAAAATTCTAACGTCTCTTAAAATGTCTTCGCAAATTACGAAAATTTTGAGATCTTATGAAATCAGATAAAACTTCTCGAAGTCTCCTTAAAACCCTCGATACTTTTGAAACAATCTGAAATCGCTTACAATATTTCAAATACTCTTATACACTTAAACCCCTATAAAATCTGTTACAATATACGGAGTCTGTTAAAATTGTTTAGAACACTTATGAATCTGTTGAAATCTTTGAAATCTAGTGAAAATATTAGAAATCCCATGAAATGTCCTGAAATCTTCAAAATATTTTTCAAGAATATGCTTAAAGGTAACATGAACAAATCTGATTCCAATAAAAATCATTTTCACTTCAACTAGAATTATTTTAAGCAGGTTTCAGTGTCAAATAGTAGCATTGATAAAAAAAAGTGTCAAATAGTGTCAATAGGGTCGTGAATCTGAGCCATCGACACTGTATTCTGTATTGCTATAATTCTGTAACGACCCTTCGATTCAGCACTTTTAGCTCTTATTACGGCTGACGTCCGAATCAAATCGACACAGATTGATAGGAGAACGGAGCTAGCAGCGCGGCGCCGCGCCGTGCGCTTAATTAGTCGCCGATCGTTTTTAAGTTCATCCTAGCCGACCTAGCCGGACATTCGTTTCGCATATAGGAAGGTCTCCTCTTAGCTCTTATGGGCTCTCCTGTATGATCACATTTGTTTGTGTTTGTGTGGAATCATGTGGAATTTCGTTGTTGATTGTGTGGTACCGTCGACAAGGTTATCTCGTTAGGGTGTTGGTGAACTGGCTTGGAAACCGGTAGCTGGCTGTAAAACGGTAGCCAGTCTCCGGTTGTGCCGGTGTCTCACACCAGAACCACAGCTTCGCGGTACCAAAGGCTTCTCTGACTGCGATGCGATGCCACGCCGTCGGCGCGGCATCGCTTTATTCTCTTTTTCTCATTTTCTCTTTTCTTATTCTTTGCTGCTTCTCTCTCCTATCCAGTCACTCTACCACCTTGTACTCCGTAAAACTCTTCCAGTGGGGTACGCTGATGGCGACGGCAGATAAAACTCCGGCGCTTCTTTCCCGACGCAACCTAAATGCTTGCTGGTCACGGATCCTCCGAGGATTCATGAAATTCTTTACGAAACTTGCTTTGGTAATTCGTTCAAAGTTTAAGTCACATTCAGGAATTGGAAGGAAATTAAGAATAATCTGCAGGGTATAGAATATGCCAACTACTTTCAATATAAACTTGAGTCTTGACTTAATCCAAAACATCCCGTGTTTGCCACTTTCGTCATCTAGACAAGGAACAATTATACATTTTATAAACAAATTTTAAAATTATTAACTACTATTCGTGTTTCGAATTGAATACCTATTTCCTTAATAAACGCAATACATTGGACATGTGCGATTCATTAATCAAAGCGTGCATGCAATCCATCCCATTAGGTTTATCGCAGCCTCTATCATGCGGATAAAAGTACAAAAAAAATACTCAAGAAGTTCCAAGAACATTTTATACATTTATAATTATTTAGTTTTCCCTTGAGTAACATTTAGGTACATCAACAATTCTGAACTCGTGCTCGAAACTTGAATCGTATTCAGTTAGTTCCAAGAACGTAGGAAAATCGTGATACCAGTATTGCTTCATCCGTCCTCTTATCAAGGGTAGCAAAATAATTTGCCAAAGTTCGTCGACCATCTGTCAGATCAGATCTCACAGTAGGAACCCTCCTTGGAGACTTTCATTGCATCCTAAAGCCAACAGTTTTCGTGAGATCGACTCAATTCGATTAACCTTTTACGACTGATGCGGATACATGTGAAATTCTAAATGAATAAGAGACACCTGCTCGCTGGATGTCAAACTTGGAAAGCTGACCTCTCTTTAGCGTGTATGACTCATTTTTTTCTTCTTTTATCAATGCACGCACGTGGATCGCTTGAATCGACAGAAAAAGCCCGTTATGCCTTATTATAGGTACATGCAGGCGTATCAAAATGATTTAATGTGGCTTGCCTAATTGTCGACAGGTAGGTTTAGTTCTGCTTCGTTGTTCGGAAAAAGCATCGTCGCGGTGAGCAACCAGTTCTTTCAGTGCTGATCAAATTTGTATTGTTCTTAAAAGCGAAGAGAGAGAGAGGGATTTCAGATAGATTAAAATTTTAAGCATTTAGGTGTCATTAGAGATTTTTTTCTTATTTTGGGTAACCTGCTGTCTTATTCTTGTTAGGGATAAAACTTTTATATTATCAGGATTTGTTCACGTTCTTTCACTTAAATGTAAGTTAATGCTTTTTAATCGAAAAGTCTACTATATGGTTGAAAAAGTAATTATTGTATTCGAAATCCAACTATGTTGTTTAAAAGTCATCTTTTTATTAGAGCCTCGGTGGCTCAGTGGTTAGACGCTCGGACTTCACCTCAGAGGTCCGGGGTTTCGATCCCTGAACCGGTACCTCTGGAAATTTTTCTATGTGCCTTTACCGAGGTTCTGGTAGTTCGGAACCCACCTTAAGCTGTAAGTCCCCCTCCCACCACCAAAAAAGGGTGTGGGAGGTGTGTTAAGGAATAGGAAGAGGGTGAATGAAAAATGTAAACCCTTGGGGGACACATTAGAAGCTTTCCACTAACTAACTGAACTTAAAAGTCATCTTTTTTGGTCGAAAATCCAACTACTTGGTTAAAAGTTGAACTATTTTACTATAAAATTAATTTTATTAGCCGAAAATGCAACAGTTTTGTTTAAATTTAACAAAAGATAATTCGTAACAACCAAAATACATTTGATGATGTTTTCACCTTTAATTTTAGAATCTATGTATGTGCACAAATGTGCAGCGCGCCGTGCGGCGCGCTCAAAATTATAGGCCGCGTGTGCAGCGGGCAGAGTCCTTAGTTTAGGACTCAACGATTTGGCTGTAAATGTAAATATTTAAAATTTAAGAAATTCAAATTAGATTAAAATCTAAATCAAAAATCCTTTTTAACGTCCAATAATCAAATTGATGCAAACTCCTGAAAAAAACAAGAATCTAACGACCAAATGTGATCGTTGTGTTCGTGATTTTTTTAGGAGTTTGCATCAATGCAAATGTATGATCGAAAATTAATTATGTTGAAAATTAAAATATTTAGTTAAAAAATCTTCTAGGTTTAAATTGAACTTTTTCCCCGAAAATTCATCTTCACGAGTTTAAAACTCAACTTTTTCGAAAATATTTTTCTTTCTGTGCGCACGTGTATCACACGTTATTTTTTTGCAACGACCATCCGAGAAAATGATTTACCACTCTTTTATACTTTTTCACTAAATTTCCGATCCTATATGAAGTGATTTCCGCCAGATTTGTGTATAATTTTTTAAGAGAATCTTTACGAATATTTTTATTTATATATTCTCACACAGTCTGCTAAATGGAAGCACTTTGCACATCGTTTCGAGGCATGGAAGTCCTCACTTTCGAGGTGGATATTTTAACAAAAGACTTATTTCCGTATTATTCCCCATTTCCGTAAAAAATCGCTCTCTTTCTCCAGTCATGAGAGCATTTTGCACTGTGAAGTCTGCTCTTGTCATTAAAAGTATTAAAGATAAATTTAGAAACAAAACTTTACTTACTAGTTAATATTAGTTGTTGGAACATTCAAAGATATGAATATTATTTTAAAAACCTTTTCTGCAGAAAAAAGTCAATTCTGTAAATGTTTAAACCGTCAGGAATTAAAAAGTACTATGCATCGAACAAATCAAAAGAGGTTTGGGCAAATTAAAAGAACTGTATTTTGTTCGAATTTTTATGGAAGTGACTCTCTTTAATAAAAACGGCCATCAATTTCGAATTATCGAATCTGCCTCGAGCGTATCATGTATTGTTAGAGTAAAATGAACTTTTTTCAAGCAAAAAGCAAAAAGTAAGAAATAACGAAGACGAAATAACGTGGCTTCTTCTTGGTGCATTGCCTGCCTCTCTCACGATCGGCTGAGAGCCGTACCAACACGAGGACTGGATAATCAGGCCTCAGGATCTCCGTAGAGAGGGAGAGTGCTCAAACGAAGGATCGATAAATCCTGTCGCATAAAACGATCGACGCACGTGAGTCTTTTTACCTGCCTCGGACTTGTTTTGATCTACTTTCATTGGAGCCGTTCCCAAAGGAACGCAGGGCGCGTTATAAGAATGCGTATATTATGCAGGATGTATTAGACGAACATGTACAACATACCGCTCTCCAGACTATAAGTTTTTTTTGAGAACTTGTGAATTCGTGTATTTATTACACATTTCGAGCGTAAATTGGACCCACACTGCTTGGGTGGTCCAGATCAAGATTTATTGTTTGTTTAATTAGAATTGATATGGCAGCTACTTGCAGTATTATCATCAGAACCAAATTTTCAAGAATTGTCCATTTTAACTTCTTCTTGAGAAGCCCCCAGCCAAGTCCCACTATTATTCTTCGGTTCCAAGAGATTTATTTAGAATTCTCAATTTGTGATATTCGGGTTTAATACGTATTTTGTGTGATCTATGAAATTATGACTTTGTGAAGCTCTTTCCCTGGATTGCTACAAAATCCCATTTTTTTAAATTTCCAACTCTCGATTCAGTTTGAGTGTTGGGAGTAGCCTTGCACCGCCCTGTAACTAGATGGGGGGAATCGAAACGCAAAAAGTCAGGGCAGCATGAACGGTTTCTAATAGGAATATATAAGGTTGCTAAATATACTGGACCCCGTACAGAAATCACCAAGTTTCTTCCTCGTTTTAGACTTGGGTCAGACAGAGGGTCCCTAGCCTGGGCCTAGCTTGAATTTTGAAATAGATCGAGCTTGGGCCCGTCTAGTGGAAAAGTTCCTAAATTTGACGACAGATAGCGTACTACAACTCTCTTTTTTACTTATTACTTGAAAGTTTCAAGTATTAAACTTTAAAAAAGTGACAATCATTTGAATTAAATTGATAAAAATGCCTAAAATAAAAAGCACTCTAAAAGCCCGGAGACATCGAGCAATCGGCAATATCCTCTACTTATGCGATCAAAGAGCAAGTAATTACTTCCATTAATTATAAATAATATTTTCTAACGAGATTGACATAAGATTCTTGCGCATAATATGGGGAAAAACTCAGATGGACAAAGCAAGTAAAGAGATAATTCTCAAAGAATGTGGTGCAGAAGAGACACTAGTTGACACATGGGAAAGAAAGCGGTTAAGATGGTTCCGGCATGTTGAGAGAATGAAAGATGCAAGACTAACGAAACAAGTTTATCAAGGTAAAGTAAATGGCAGCGTGCCCAGAGGCAGACCGCAGAAAGAATTATGAATGTGTGAATGAGGCCCTAGTTACAAGGGATATAAGAAGCCATAGAAATGCGAGAGCCTGCATGAAAAAATGCATGGACGTGAAAGAAGCTAGAGAAGTATGCCACGACAGAAAAGTATGGCGGCAAATAGTTAATAAAAAGAGTGTCAGTAGAGTGAATAACGCCTGAAACAAAAAACCTTGGATACTAATGGACCCAAGTGGGGAACTACACATGCCGACTGTGTGAGGATCTTCACTTGTGGTGATTGCTAGAGAGATTAATCAGTAACCTGTGTCAGATCAGTGTTACGGAACGAACGTGTTATTTCATTAAATAACACGAGAATTCTAGATCAATCTTTTAAAAATTATATAGTCCCCTCCTCACTTTACTCCCTTCCCCACCGAGAGTCATGCCTACACCCCAAGGGAAATGGCTTAATAGTATAATAATAAAATAATAATAAAATAATAATAATAACATTAAGATTGCATGTAACTTCTAACCTCAAATTGAGAACATTCTTTCTTCAAATTATAAAGTTTAAATACGTTGTTAATTTATGTGATGAATTTTAAACCTTTAAATTACAGAATAAATATGACGGATATATAATAAATGAGGGCCAGGCCTGGGCCAAGCTGGGCGATCAAGTCTGACCCTGACCAGATTTAGCGTTTCAATCGAGCTCGACTCAGGCTGGATCACCAGGCCAGGGCCTATTTTCGCCAATCCTGGGCTCTACCTGAGCCATGTCAACATTTCTGCACGGTACTGAGTACGCGCACTGAGAAACTGCATGGTCCAGCAATTCTAGAAATGACTAAACGCGCGGTTGACTAAAATGCAATTTTAGTGTATTTCGTTTTTAAAAAAACAAATGCATTTTTAACCTGATTGTTAATTTTGCAACCAAAAAGATGAATTTTCAACCAAGAAAGACCAATTCTAACAAAATTCATGAATTTTAAACCAAAAAGTTAAAATGGTAGCAAGGGTGAAATCCTATATGATACATACGGGATATTAGACGCTTAGAGAGACTATTTTAAAGAATTGTTAGGTCGCGATGTTATAGGGTACCGCAACTGCGATATAAAATACGATACTTAACAAAAAACCTGTTGACAGGTTGTAAGACTGCTGATCTAGACAATATCAACACTGGAATGCTTAAATACGGTGGCTACTACATACCTCATAGGTATTTATATAGGGTAATAAAAATAACTGAAGAAAAGATATGGGAAGCTCAAAGTGGATTTATGCCTGGAAGATTATGCACGGATCAAATGTTTAGCTTGAGACAGATTACAGGTAAAGCTTGAGAGTAAATAAAAAAGTTTTCTGTGCATTTGTTGACCTGGAAAAAGCGTTCGACAAGGTGGATAGAATTAAACTTTGGGAAGTCCTGAAAGCGTTCGGAGTCAATGGATGGCTCCTACAAGGAATAAAAACAATAAATAAGTTGTAGCAAAGCGAATGTAAGGGTAATTGGGAAATTGAGTGACTGGTTCGAGATTGTCCAAGGTTTTAAGCAAGGATGCGTTATGTCTTCATGGATATTTATTATATTCTTGAACAAGTGTGTAAGAATTGCCCTCTTCGACGAAGAAGGCGTAGGTCTTGAGACAGCGAGGGTACCTGGGTTAGCGTTTGCAGATGATAAGGCTGTTGTGGTAGTGTCAATAGAAAACTTTTAAACAATGTTGAGCAAACTGAATACAAACATAAAGCACATGGGCCTAAAAATTAGCGTAAATAAAACAAAAATTATGATGTTTGAAGGAAAGGGTGAGAAAACAATGTGCAACAGTGTCCTAAACGATGAGATAATAGAACAAGTTGATAAGTAAGCATATCGTAGTAGCCTATTTACTAGTGACGCAAAGATAGGTGGGGAACTAGATAGGCGCATAAACGAGCGTAAGAAGGTTATCGGTGGTGCAGGACCCATTATCAGAAGCAAAAGTATATCAAGTAAAGCTAAAAGGGCAACACATAAATCTATGTTTATACAAACTGTGCTGTACGGTAGCTGTGTTATACGGATAAGAGTAATATTAAACCGATCAACATGAATTTCGTGCGCATTATATGCGGCAAAACATTGATTAACAATGTGAGCAATGAGATAATCTTCAAAGAATGTGGTGTAGAGGAGAAACTATTTGACATATTCAAAACAAAATGGTTAAGATGGTTTGTGCATGTTGAGGGAATGAAAGATGAATGAATAACGAAACAAGGGTATCAAGGTAAAGTAAATGGCAGTGTGCCTAGAGGCAGACCGCTGAATGATTGGTTGGAATGTGAAAATGAGACCCTAATTCAAAGTGATATAAAAAGCCATAGAAACTCGAGAGCTTGCATCAGAAAATGTATGGGCGTGAAGAAAGATAGAGAGGTATGCCAGGACAGAAAATAGTGGCGACAAATTGTTGATAGGAAATGCATAAAGAAGAGTATCAGTGGAGGGACTGTCGTCTGAAACAACAGACTTTGGATATAAATGGGCCCAGATCGGGAGCTTCACATTATGACTTTAAGAAGCTATTCACTTGGGGTGATTGCTAGAGACATTGATCAGCAACCTGGGTCAGAGCAGTGTTGCAGAACGAACGGAATTGGACGCGAAATTTACTCAAAAATAGTCAAATGGCTTAATGACTACTTATTAGTTATGATTTGATTGACAGTAATTGCTAATAATTGTAGAGGTTAATTGTAGAAAAAGTAAAGAGCTTTTTGTTTATTACCTATAGTTTTCATTTTACTTTCGAAATGTAATCCTCCTAAAATAGCAAACTCGATAAATCAATTAAAGGAATAGGAGTAAGCGTAATCAATGAGAACATCTGAAGAGAAAGAAACTGATCGTAGTCTAATTTGCAACGATAAATTAAAGAGGGAATGGCTCCACACATTCCGGGCATGCGTCGACGCTTAAGTTGTGCATGTAATGCATACTCGATGTTATGAGGTCGATACGATCGACGGGACGATGACGAACGAGATGCTTTTCGCCCATGGGCGATAATGTTATGCAGAGAAGCAGCCTAAGATACAAGCAATGGCGCGAAGTTGTGTGGCCAATAAAGGCAGGAAGCACCTGCACTTCTTCTTTTCCTTCTTCTTCTCTTCTCCTGTACTTCTTTTTGGTCCTTTCTGCAGTCATCTTCCTCTCCTTCTCAGCCTTAAACAACCCAATAACATATGACCGTACGTGCTGTATGAATATTAAATTTTTTGTTAAGCGTACAGTTTTAGGACCGACATTTTCGGCCATCTAAATCTACCTGTAGCTATCCGATTACAAACCCTAAAATTATAAAATTTTATCCCATAAATACTAAAATTGGCACAGGAGAAGATGAAATCTTCAATAACTTACCTTCCTCTCTCTTTTTTGTTAGTGTTTTTTAATTTAAAAAATTCCAAATTTTAAAAAATTTAAAATCTTCCTAGCAATGTCTCCCCTGAACATGCTTATCATGACCATTAGTGTGGTTCAAAATCACGTTTCTTTCGTAAATCACGCCCTCAGTATATAGAGTGGGCCGAAAACACCATTTTGTGACTAGCGGATTTTACTGTTAGGTTATATTTTTATTTGACGAACGTTTGTAAGCCCTCCAAATTTTATTTTGATTAGATAATATCTTATGTTCTGTGCAAAGATGTGAAAACTCAAATTTTGGACAAGTTTTATTAATTTTCTTACGTGCCGAAAAATTATGTTTAATATTTTGTAGACACAGTTCTTGATAGTGAATAATAATATAAAATTAGAAATTATGAAACAAAATTTGTGCAAAGGCTAGAAATTTCTCAAAATGTTAAAAAAAAAAGTCATTTTTTGTATTGTATTACTGTCCATTTTTATAAAATAACAAAATTGAACATTTTGTGCTTAAAACTTTTTCAGTTTGAATCAAAGGAAACATTTCATTCTTTTGCTATGATACAAAAAAAATTCTGTGATGTACAAGATCTAAAGTTTGTTTAAAAAAGTTAAAATTCACAATTTTTAATCCAGAAAATTTTTTTATGATAACAAAATAATGCCATTTTTCTTCAATCATTTCTGATAAAATTTCAAACAGGACTTGTTTAAATTTTTGTGTTAAGATGTGTGATTAATTAAAACAATAAGAAAAACTCGCTTTTCTGCACATTTAATAAAAGCCTTAAGTTTTTCCTCAAGTTTTTAAAGTTCTTAAGTTCAAAAAATTTTATTTGGTAAATTAACTCACCCCAAATTTTACCAATTCATTCCTTAAATACCTTCACGTGATTTTCAAGTATTTTTATTGAATTATATGCACCCTTATTTTTTCATAGAAGGTTATATTTCGTTTTTTAAAACTGTTTTCCCTCAAAGTTAAAGAAAGCAGTCAATGCAGATAAAACTTTAATTTTGTATTATATGTTATTTGAAGAAAATTGTTATATTTATTTATCTTTTATATCTTTTTTTATTGAATTAAATTTTTATCAATAATTTTTATTAAATAACACAAAATGAGGAGGTATGCTAAGCTGACGTAACCACACTTTGGGGTCGAGTTAAAACCTATGTCATAATTAGGGGCTCATTTAATTCTAATTTAATGGCCTATTGTCATATTTAATGCTCTACTCTTTTTTAAAAAAACCGGAGGTTACGCTAGCTTAACGTTAAGATGATGGAACCCTTTGTGAAATAAACGTTGAATCGAGTTCTGCCATATCACATAATTAAGGGCTCATTTAATGCTTTCAAAAGCACCAAAAATTATTTTCCTAAAGCCACCCCTGATAATGAAAAAACATCCTTAATATAAATTATGCACAAATTGTAAATCTGCGACCATAACATAATTAAGGGTTTATTTATTGATCATTTAATACCCTATTGTCAAATTTGATTTTCCACTATTTATTTTAAACCGTGGTTTACGTTAGCTTAACATTAAGGACATTAAGGTAGCGTAACCCCCGTTTTTTAAAAAAAAGGCAGCGTTAAATTTGGCAATGGGGCATTACATGAGCCTTAAATGAGCTCTTAATTATGGTATAGTCAAATTCACAAATTGTTCATAATTTAAATTAGGGATGGTTTTTCAGTGTTACGGGTGGCTTTTGGAAAATAATTGCTTTTGATTTTAAAGACCATAAATTATGTGATATGTCCAAACTCGATTCAATGTTTATTTCACATGGGATTCCGTGAGCTTAACGTTATGCTAGCGTAACTCCCGGTTTTTTTAAAGAATAGTGGAGCACTAAATTTGGCAGTGGGGCATTAAATGAGCATTAAATGAGCCCTTAATTATTTTATGGTCAGATTTACAATTTGTGCCTAATTTATATTAAGGGTGATTTTGAAGCATTAGTGGTGGCTTTTGGAAAATGATTTTTTGTGGTTTTAATAAGCATTACATATAATCCTTAATTATGTGATAGGACAGAACTAGATTCAACGTTTATTCCACATGAGGTTCCATCAGCTTAACGTTAAGCTAGCGTAACCCACGGTTTCAAAAAAAAAATAGTTAGAGCATTAAATTTTGAAATTCTGCATTAAATGATCATTAAATGAGCACTTAATTATGTGATATGACAGAACTCGATTCAACGTTTATTTCACATGGAGTTCCGTCAGCTTAACGTTAAGCTATCGTAACCCCCGGCTTTTTGAAAAAATATTGGAGCATTATTATTATTATTATTATTATTATTATTATTATTATTATTATTATTACACCATTAAGCCGTTTCCCTTTCGGGGT
>JAAAKG020086683.1:0-16534 GCA_010014905.2 Druon quercuslanigerum | reverse complement strand
ACTTTCTTTCTTTAAAAAATGATAAATTTTTTAAAATATTTTAAAATTTTTTAATTGTAATTTTTCAAAGTAGAAAAGGTAAAGGAAAGTTCTTTATTACCCTACCCCTTTTCTAGCTTAAATAATTAACAATTATTCCTTAGTATAAAATTATTTAAAACCGTTTACAGAACCTAAATTGTAGTCCGAAAGTCAAATATTTTTCAGGGAGACCAAGAAAAATGGCTTTTTTTAAACAAATATAAAAATAGTTAATAAAATTGGTTTATTAACTAATTTTTATAACGTTTTGGCTTTTTTACGGAATGAGAATCACTCTATATTCACTGTTACACATTTTTCTTAAAAAAAATTGGTAGGGAAAAAATATAATCCAATTTTTGTTATTTTAATATTTTTTTGCAATAAAATTTCAGAATGAAACAATATATTAAATTATGGGAGACCAACCTACTGTAGGGTCATTGTCTATCGCAGACAGTCTCCTCTATAATAAAACAAATATAAATAGATAAAAAAATATATCAATATTAAATAATAATAGCTTTGAATTATTCAAATGAATTTAACTAATTTTTGAATAATATCATTATTTAAAAGCTAATTTATTTAAAATATTATAATATTGAAAATTGAAAAAGGCTACAATCAAGAATAAAATTATTATATGTTAAACAAATTTTGTTTCGGTAATAAGTTATACATTTTTACAAACATTTTTATAACATTCAAAATGTTAATTTTTCGATCTGTAAAAATTATCAATAATTCCTATGTTTGGAATTTCCAAATCGATTTTTCCTAGCTGGCCGTAAAAATATCATTTGCCAATACTTTCAACATTATTTTTGTTTTAACGAAACAAAAACAGAATCAATTATGAACCTAATTTGTACCAAATTTTTAATTTTTTAAGGGGAAATATCAAATTTTTGGATCTCCCCGAATAATATTTTACTTTTGAACTAAAAAGGAGGTTTACCACAAGGTTTTAAACCATTTCTTCTGAATTTCGGAAAAATCAATGAAGTAAACAATTAGGACAAGTGTTTGAACACATATTTAATTCTTTATTACCAGGTATTTCAATTACAATAAAAATGAACAATTTTTTGCAGATTTCCAGCTCAAAAACAACAATGGCTCAACGAAAAAAAGCACTTATTTTAATTTTAATTATGCTTTTACAAGATACTTTTAATCCCGGATTGGCTGGTAGACCATTTTCCAATCCAGGAAGATTTAATATTGGTGGTGTACTGTCCAATAAACAAAGCGAAGCTCATTTTAATACAACAATAGACGTAAGTTTGCCAATATTTCTATATAATTAATTTTAATTATGATAGAGCACGCTATGTTGATTCTTTTCCCGGAAAAAGTAATTTCTTTTTTTTTTTCAAATCGGTACACAATACGCCCGTGCCCACTGGCTTCTGAAATTAACATAGTGTTTTAAATGGTAAAAACTCATTTTTTGAAAAAATGGAAAAAGATGTTCTTATTAGTTTTTTGTGAATTAATTAATCATTTTTTAAGGAATTTTAAGCGAATAATTTCCGCTCAACAATTTTTAATTTTGAACCCCCGTATATTGTCCCAGAAGATGCTACAAAAAATTAAAAATAGCAATTTTATGTAAAAATTCATGCTAAAGAAGCTATTTTAAGACAAAATTGCACCATTAGTTTTTTTCATTTGGTAAGTAAAAAGTTTATAAGTTTTTCTGAACTAATGTTCAATTATTACAACAATAACAATTTTGTCATGTTTTTACCTGTCAAATTTGAAAATCTTTAATTCTTTGGGACAAATGATACAATTTATAAATATTAAGAGTGTAGTTTTTTCTTTAACATATTTTTTTACCGTTTAAACAAATTCTATTTGCATTTTTTTCGTCATCAAATTGTGAATAATTAATATTTTCTGGAATTAATGATACGGTTACAGAATTCTAAAACTTTTTTTTGTGTTTAGGATATTTGGTGATTGCTCAAACAATTTTTGTCTGTTTAAAAGATTTGATCATTTTATAAATCGTAAAAAAATTTTATTTTCTGGAACTACTGACGCAGGTAATGAACGTTAAGAGTGATATTTTTTTAAGACATTTTAAAATTATTTAATCAATTAATATAACTTGTTTCTTTTCGAGTAAATGATTATTGATTAACTGCTTTATTAATTTAAAAATTGAGTAACATTTCAAGATATACAGGTGTCAAAAATTATTTAAAAAATTTAAATTGTTGAAATAATTGATTTAAAGAAATGATCATTCTTTAAACAATTTAAATATGCTGAGAATATACTTAGAAATTCTTCAAGTTTTAAATAAAAATAATTCATGCTGAAAAAGTATCAAAAAATAACATCTTTAGCATGAATTTTACAAAAAACTGGTAGTATATCCCAGGGACTAAAATTTAATTTACAAAAAGTTCCTAGGATGTAGTTTTTTTCCATTTTTTTTAATTTGAAAAAAATATGGAATTTATTTATTAATATGGTATAAATTTAGATCGCTTTAGTCCCACACTGATCCAAACTAAGAATTTATTATTCATATTTCGTATAATTTTTAATATATATTTTTAAATAATCAGAATCAAATTCTTGAGAAATTTTCTCGCTGAAGAAAGTACTGCAATAAACTCGCTTTCATTAAAATCTAACTATTAAAAATAATTGTAAAATAAAAAAACTGGACTTAATATATCATCGAAAACAAAAAACTTCTGGAATTCAAAATCGTTACTCAAAAATCAAGATTTTAAGCAGAAACTTTTAAAAATGCTAAATTTTTGTTTAGTAAATTTATAAAATCTGAATTTTAATCCATTGTGTCATTTTTTTTAAAGAGACTAAATTACAAAATGAAATTTAAAAAAAAATACGTTAAAGCCACTTCAGCATTTCTAAAAACTTCTGTTTCTCACAAATTCTCAAATTAATTTCTAAACTCAGATCAAAACAAATAATCTCATTAGATACAAATTTTTTTATTTTCAAAATTGTCTAAAATTCTAATTTTGATTCCTGGTGTTGGCGATTTTTTTCCTATTGCATTTTTGTCACTGGAAAGTTTTCAAGTACCCCAAAAAATTGTTTTCCTGTTACGATAGACGTTAAGAATTTATTCAAAAACAGAGCTGGATTAAATAAAAATTGTCTCTTCAAAAATTATGGATAAAAATCCGCAAACGAGTTCAAATTACAGAATTTTTTATTTTGGACCTAATCTAATATGGAGT
The DNA here is from genome assembly GCA_010014905.2 of Druon quercuslanigerum. Classification (NCBI taxonomy): domain Eukaryota; kingdom Metazoa; phylum Arthropoda; class Insecta; order Hymenoptera; family Cynipidae; genus Druon; species Druon quercuslanigerum. The sequence goes on along the minus strand of JAAAKG020086683.1, from coordinate 13,277 downwards.
TCGTACTTTTTTTAAATGTGTTTTTGTATCTTTTTAACGAAAATTTAGTCATATTGATTTAAAAGTGACATTAAAAAGAAGGTTTAATTCTTTTAAACGAATCATCAGCTTCAGTATTTCAAATTAAATATACTCTTAAATAAAAATAAAAACTTGTTTTGATAATTTTTTAGAGAGAATAATTAAAATGGAAGATTTTGTCTTTTATAGAATCTGAAAGATTAAAATTTATTTAAAGAATTTGTCACAAGAAAGCCAATAGTGCTTTTTAACAATGCTTCCAACTGTTCATTTACTGCTGAAACACTGCGCATAAATTTTAGAAAAAAAGTAAAAAATCTGACTGATAAATGACAAATTGCGCAATTCGTTCATAAAATTGTTTATAACAATACAAATTCTTAATTCATGACGCAATATTATTACTGAATAAGATTCTAATAATAAAATACAAAAATTACAGTTTAAAAAAATGTCCATAAACAATCTTCTGCAGTTGAGAAAATAAATCAAATAGATATTCAACAAAAAACCTCTGAAAAAAGCTCTCAATAATTGAAAATGCATCTATATATCTCACCGAGTTGTTTTCCCAGTCGTTATCAATATTATAAACCACTAAATTAATTATTATACATGAGTTAAGATGTTTTCTGGATTCGATTTATTGCTCGTCAATTATACCAGTAGGTACGGACAAGTCTGGTCAGCCGAAGTCGAACGCCACTTCCAGTGGTCAAATGGCTGGACAAAACTGTCCGTAACTACTGTGAGCATTATTTGCACCAGGCTGAGTTGAAGTGCGGCGAATAATTCGATTTCGCGAACATCATTGCTTTCCACTGCTTTCGACAGGTCCAAAATTTACTTCTATATTTGATTATAATTACTCTTTTCACGGATTTATAATTTATTTATTTAGTATTCACACAATAAATATTTCTATCAGATTTTGCTTCCACCACTGGTTTGTAAAATCGGTCAGTCTCTTCCCTTCAATATATAATTTAAAAAATTATTTTTTTTTATTTGGGAGCTTCCACATATTAGTTTCGCTGAGGAAAAGTTCAACTAAATTTCGTATTCAGTTTTACCCGCAATACTCTTATTTTTGTCAAATTCGGACACGAAGAATCTTCATGAAATCACCTTTTATATGTTTAAAAATTGAGAGCCTTGTGATTTTCCGAAATATCTACAAACGAGAAAAACTGCAAATTTTGTTTAATCTTCTTAAAAAAAGTGTAAATGCTCAGCGTAGCTTGGGTTTAATACTCAGAAGTACGTCAAATTAAAAAATTGTTTAATTGTAATAATAATTTTGGTAATAAAGTTCTATTAATAAACACTGAACATAATATAGTGCTTATTTTTAAAAGATCTTTCGGGAATCAATATTACTTTTATCGACAAAGTGATATTTGATCACAGAAATATGTCTCCCAATATTAGTTCTTAATTTTAAACAAATTTTGTAAACAAATTTCCATTACATTACGAAGATTTAAAGTTAAAAAAAAATAATTTCATCTCTTAATTGTCTTTAATTTATATTGCTATTGACTTGCAGTAGTAACATGGTTTTATGCTTATAAATGTCTAACGTCAAAATTATGTTATATAATTTGTTTCTAAATTTAATAAATAATATAGAATAATATATTTTTATCACTAAACTTTGCTGGTAATTTAATTTAAGGACAGTTAGGTAACCAAATTTTTTCTTATTTCAAATGCTCACACTGTGAATTTATTTATATAATCCATTTCTAAAATTAAAGAATAATATCAGAACACATATTTTTTGATTAAGTATCACTTAATCGATAAAAGTAAGTAATATTTATGCCGAAATATCCTTTACGAATGAGTACTGTATAATATTCAGTGTTTGTTAATGGAACTTTTATATGACAATTGAGAATCCGGATACAATAACGGGACGAGCGCTCGAAAACGCGTAAAAGTATTGTCCAAACGTCTTGTGGTATCCAAATTTTAAAGTTCAAAAAATTAAAATAAAACAAATACAGACTTGTAGATAATGCCAAGGCGGAAATTTTTTCTATTTAAAGTTTTTCTTTCCAATTGATTTGAGATCTCAGCGCTGTCCCGTACGCATGCGAACGATTGGTAGATCAAGCCGGCCACCAAAATAATAATGAAGGCATTATAATCTACACTTGTTTATTATTTTTATTAACAAATTATAAAAATTAAAACTAACCTAATATTTATATAATAACCTGTATGATTCCTTTATAAATAATTCAATCATTTTCACTGTCTCCAGTGTTGTCTTCGGCAGAATTATTTTGAGTGAATTGCGAAAAATAATTTTCAAAGAATTTTTTTTCAGGGGCGGTAAGAAAATTAAAAGGACTTTTAACATCTTTTATTTTAGCCGATTTCAGTCAAATTCGAGGTGGACAACTTCTTGGAAGATCTTTTAGTTTTTCTATCTTTAAGATTAGTAGTAAACAAAAAGTAGTTGCCTTCTCCAATTTATAATTATCATAAGCGTCTAGTTTTTCGTAGAGGAAAAAATGTGAAACAGAAGCTTTACTAATTTGAAAATTTTTCGGTTTTCGGATTTTGCCCTTGAAACTTTTTTCAAAATCCTGCAAAAAATGTTCACATTTCGTAATTACAGTAAATGGAGGGAAACGAGCATATTGAATCAATTCCATATATTCATCCGGCGTTTCAATGCACTCTAATTTTTTTTGTTTCTGCGAATATGTCCCGAAATTCCTATCACATTTACAATAGGAGTATCCACGAGCTAGAAAGATATACATAATTTCAATTTGCAAATGAATAGACAATAGAAGCCAACAATTAAATACAGTATAATTTTTATTTTTTCCGGGGCATCAATCTGAAAATAGAGTTATGGAGCTGAATTTGACTTTATCAAACTCCTTCATTATTTCGTACCGAATAAAATAGCATACAGTGTTTGCTCCTTTTTTTACAATCCCTTCCAAAAGAGGAAACATGTAGCCTGTTTCCGTGTTGTGTATGTGCACATTAAATAAAATAATAAATAGCAACCGTTTGTAAAATTGTTCGGATACCGGCCATTTAGGTAAGGGTAAGTTCTGTACAAAGTCAAATTTACAACATAGACTAGTATTTACAGAGAGTATTTGCTTCTTCAATGATAAATAACTTGAGCACTTTCTTTGTGTTTAATTAAGTCACTTCTTCTGTCACGATGGGTTTTCAAAATATTTAAGGATCGTAGATTGACGTTTATAATAAAAAGTGCGCTGTGGAATTGATTCACAATGCTCTTCAATCATTTTTTTATATTTTCCGATAATTTAACATGGTTTTCACGTCAACCACCTGCTAAATTTTTTAAAGGCTTTTTATTTAAAATCTTTTTTTGAACAGTTTCTATTTTCTTTTCACCTAAACAAAAAAATCCGATCAAAATTTTTTACAAATTGGAATGTTTTCTTCGTCAGCAGAAAATAAGTAAACCCAGATAAGTAATCGATGTTTTGTTTCCGCTATCGTTTCAACGGGATCTCTACATTTTAACATTCCGCGGAGTATGAAATTTTGCTGATGATAATCTCCGAGGTCCCAAAACTGTTTGTGCAGTTTTTCTTAAAAAGTAATTTGAACTTTTTTAAAACATTTTCTCGGCAGCAAGCTTCAGTGACTTTGAAAATTCTCTGGGATTTATTTTTGTTTTACACCATCCCTTATAGGTTTAGATTTAGTAATATATAGTTTTGTAAACTTTGTGATCAAAAGAAACGTCTATTCATCGAATGCCCTCCATTAATTTCGTAATAATTTGATACTCAAAACTTTTTGCATTTTCAATAGTAGAATTTAATGTGGCAAATTATATTAGACTCTTTGAACTAATTTTAAAATACAAGATTTTTTAGAAAAAAGCCATTAAGAAAACAAATAAAATATAATAATGGGTTATTAAAATTATCAGAAAAGTTAATTTTTAATGTTCTCTAATACTTTTATGTAGTACCTTATTTCGGGAACGTTTTTTCTCATTCTTTAACCAATTTTCTTCACACCTATTTATTTTCCTGCCTCGACCCATATTTAGGTTCATTTTATTTTAACCAAACTAAAACTATCCTAAACAGAATATTATATGCTAACACTATTCTACAATATTGTTTCTGTGCATTATGTTCTTTAGAAGAAAATCAAAATAAACATGTGGTATTTTCCAAAAAACTTCCTTGAATCCTAGCAAAAGTTCAGGTGAGCGTTAATTTTAAATTTCTGAAAATTCGTTCGACTCCCGAAGCGTTTGAAACTTTCAATATCTAATTTACGCCTTCAGAAGAATGAAAATCTTTATAAATTTTTAGTGACAATTAATTCAAATTCTATAAAGACTGTTATTTTTCTTATATGATGGTGCATATTTTTTTAAATTTTTATTACAAAATTGTTATTAATGTAGAACCTATGGCGAGTTGAACACAAAAAATTCGTATTTTGCGATTGCAGAAATAAGTAACATTTACTTAATCATTTTGAAAACTAATAAAGTTATAACATTTATTTATTGGATTAAAAATATGCACAATAAAATTTTCTATTGGAATATGTTATTAAAAAATTAAAAAATGACCTGAAAAAAATATGACTAAGAGGTCAATTTAAACGACGGCATTTCGAGCGAATCCCCTTTTGATCGCCAGCGGTTCAATTCCATAATTATTAATAATTTTATTTTGCAATTTATCGCAATAAATTATTAGGTTGCGAACTGTTTGACTTTTATACATGCGTATCATCAAAGACATTTCTTTTCTGCAGTGAATAGTGTAGATGCTGGGGGGGGGGGGGCTGATAATAAAATGTGTGCCGCTACAAATTTTTATTTCATGGTCTGCAATAAACATCAAGTTATATTTTAAAACAAAAATTTTACAGGTTATTTGCTAACTATTCCATTCTTTTTTTTTTCTATTGTAAGGCATGCTTTTTCTATGAATTAACTTTTTTTAATTATTTCTGTTGTTGTTTATTTATTATTTGTTCATAATGTATAGACAATAATGAATTAACTGAAAAAAGTATGGATGTTAACTTTTACTATTTATTACCTCACTTTAACAAAACAGGTGTAAGAAGTTTGAAAATTTAAAAAAAAGACAACTTTGTAATTTTTTTCTAGAAAAATATGGCGACTTTCTACCTCTAATCTAAAAGCAAAAAGTGTCTATTTGAAAAAAAAATGGTTAGACTTATTTTATCACAAGCATAAAGTAAAAAATATGTAAAACATTATGTAACGTTTCAAAGCCGTTTTCTTACATATTTCGTGAGGCTGCAGTTAATTTTCTATTATTTGGGGGTAATATCAGAATTTGTTAATGTTCAATTTTTGAAAAAACCGAATACATTATAGGATCGTGTACACTAGGGTGGTTCCAAAATGCATTAGAAACAATTTTTTTTAATTTTTATGCAACAACCCCCCCCCCCCCATGAAATTTAACACATATTTCCCATAAGAAAAAAAAAAGGTTTCTGTAAATTTTATTCAGAAATCTCGATATTAGGTGAATCGAGTTCTAAATTCACCATTTCTCTCCACAATTAGTCACAGAATGAAAATATTATATTACTTTTTAAACATCCCCATAAGTCTGTTTTATAGGGTCCGAAAAAACCCTCATAAGTGAAAAAATAGGTTTTTTAGATTTTTGGCGCTAATTAGGATTTTTTTGCTGTTTTTTTAGGCCGATTGTTTCAAATACATAAAATACTACTTTATGCTGATAATTAGAAGTTTATTTAATTTGTTTAAACAATTTATTATTGTTTTTAGCAACTTTCTCTTAGAGAAGGGTTTTTTCAACGTTTCAATTAGAGTGAGGTAATTTTAATTTTTTTTCAATTAGAGTGAGGTAATAATAAAATCAATTAAAGTTGACAAAAATAATTGTTTAAACAATTTGTTATTATTCATAACAATATTCTCTAAGAATAATGCTGGAAAGTTGCGTTTTTTTCTGAAATTTACAACTTTTTGTGCACTTTTCATTTAAAGTGAGTAATTATTTAATTTTATTTAGCCAAAATAATTGTTTAAACTATTTTTAATGTTTATAGCTATCTTCTTCTAGATTAATACTACATAGTTGCGGTTTTTTCCTGAAATTTTAAACTTTTTATCACTTTTCAATGATAGTAAAGTAATAATTGATTCATGTTAACAAAATAATTGTTTGAACAATTTATTATAAATGCTAATAATATTTTCTTTGCCTAATGATAGAAACTTGCGGTTTTTTCTGAAATTTTTAACTTTTTGCCCACTTTTCACTTGAAGTGAGTTAATATTTAATTTAATTTAACAAAAAAAAATTGTTTAAAAAAATTATTATTGTTTATAACTATGTATAACCACCTACTTTTAATTATTTCATTCTTTTTTTTTTGTCTCTTTTTTATAATAGCTTTTTTGTTTTAATTAATGTTTTTATAACATTGGGAAAAGAACAAAAATAATGTACTTAAAACGATACAATACTATTTAGAATATAATTCTTTTTAACATTTAATTATTATTTGTTCACAACTAAAAAGGTAAAGCAAAGTTAAACATATCAGAAAAAACCGCAACTTTTTAGCACTAATCTAAGAGAAGATAGCTATAAACAATAATATTAATTTTTTTGTTCAAAATTTATATTCTCAACTAAAAATTCAACTTTTTGTCATAAAATTCTACTGTTTGTCTAAAAATTATTTTTTTGTTGGCAATTTATATTTTCTAGTTGCAAATTCTACTTTTTTGTAAAAAAATCGCCTTTTGCACTCTAAAAAAAACTATTTGGCAGAAAAATCAACTTTTTCGTAGAAAATTAATTTTTTTGAATTAAAATACAATACAATACTATTTAAAGTATGATTCTCTCTAATGTTTATTTATTATTTGATCATAACTAAAAAGGTAAAGCAAAGTTAAACATTTTAAAAAAAACCGCAACTTTTTAGCGCTAATCTAAGTGAAGATAGCTATAAACAATCATAATTTATTCAAACAATTATTTTTGTTGAATTAAATTAAATAATTACTCACTTTAAGTGAAAAGTGGACAAAAAGTTGTAAATTTCAGAAAAAACCGCAACTTTCTAGCATTATTCTAAGAGAATATTGTTATGACTAATAACAAATTGTTTAAACAATTATTTTTGTTAACTTTAATTGATTATTACCTCAAACGTTGAAAATAAGTTGAAAAATTTTAAAAAAACCTTGACTTTCTAACCCTTTTCTAAGAGAAAGTTGCTAAAAACAAGAATAAATTGTTTAACTAATTCAAATAAACATCTAATTATCAGTATAAAGTAGTATTTCATATATTTAAAACAACCTGTGTTAGAAAAAGCGCAAAAAAATCATAATTAGCGCCAAAAAACTCGAAAACCCCATTTGTTCACTTATGGAGGTGTTTTGGGACCCTATAAAACAGACTTATGGGGGTGATATTTAAAAATTCATATATTATTTGCATTCTGTATCTAATTGGAAAGAGAAATGGTGAATTTCGAACTTGATTCACCTAAGATTGAGATTTCTGAATAAAATTCACAAAAACGTCTTTTTTCTTATGGGAAATACGTGTTAAATTTCATGGGGCTTGCGCTACCTCTAGATATTATTTTTTTGAAAAAAAAATGCGTTTATTTTTTTGTGGATTTGAACAAATTTCCAGGCGTTTTGCATAAAAATTCAAAAAAAAAATTTTGCACCACCCTAGTGTACAGACAAGAGTCTTAACGTTGAGAAGCACTTGAATCTGCTAACGATACAACCGTAGACGGCGGCGTCGCGTGTTTTCTTAGAAAATGGATATTTCCGCCAATTTTTAATGAATCGATCTAAAAATTTCCATAAATCTTCCTCTTATACTAGGGAACAAATTTCTCACTGAAAGTTCTTTCAACTCAAAAATTCCCTCGATACTTGTATTCGCCGAAGCTCGAAAAACGTGCTTACCATCAGTTTTTCAATTTTATTATTAAAAATGTACATTGGAAATAAAAACTTTAAATAAAAATAAGTTCCGTCTTGGCATTATCCACAAGTCTGTATTTGTTATAATTTAATTGTTTGAACTTTAAAATTTATATGCCACAAAAAGTTTGGACAATTCCTTTTACGCTTTTTTGAGCGCTCCTACCCTTATTGTATTCGGACCGTCAATTAATATTACAATTAAACCTTTTTTTTCATTTCACACATCCCACAATAAAAAAAACCAAGCAACACTGTCCATGGAAAAAAAATCTCACATTCCAATCTTTTTTAAGAGTGCCACTAACAGCACAGCGCCATCGAATGGGCTCACTAAAATAAAGATATCTCTGGAACCAGAAGAGTCTTCATCACATTTTTTTTAATGAAAGGTGATTCAATAAAGAATCGTTATATCCGAATTTAATAAAAGTTAAAAGGGGAGGCTTTTCGCGAAATATTTATTCAAAAATTTATTTATACTTTTATTCATGCAAGATATCGAAATTTTTTATTTAAAATTTTATAGTTTAAAAATATTTGATTTCATCTCCAATAGCCGCAATATGGTGTAACTCCTAAAGTTTTGAAAATAAAAAAACACTTTGAACTAAAATTCAAATAAAACGACTACTTGCAGATTCTGATATTCCTCGCGTGTACTGGCCCAGTTGCATTTCCAGCCAAATAGTTGAATTTTCAAGCCAAAGAGACGAATTTTGTAGACGAGAGTTGAATTTTAAACAGGAAAATTTGCATTTTTGACAAAAAAGTTCATTTTTAGCTAAGAAAGATAAATTTTTAAACAAGAAAGCTTACTTTTTTACCATATGTAAAGGATCACTTTTTAATTAATGTGCAAGTTTCCTGCTAATAAAACCAAAAAGCTAATGACCGAATTTGAACAACCACCACAAAATGTTCCTAGTGCAACCTGAAAGAGCAGAAAAATTTTCTAAAAAAGAAAATAATTCTTTTTTTTGTCAAAAATAGAAAAAAGGAAATAAAAATTACATATGGGCACTAGCAACATGTTGGGTTGGTTGTTCAAAGTCGGTCGTTAGATTTTTGATTTTTTTTTAATTCTGAGCATTAACTTGACTTTTGGTCGTTAAGCAGGATTTTAAATTTGATTTTAACCTTATTTAAATTTCCTAAATTTTGTCTTTTTAATCCAGAAATGTATAATTTTTAACCAAATAGTTTAACATTCGCACCAAGCAACATGATTTCAACAAAATAGTTGAAATTTCAAAAAAATAAGTTAGATGTCAACAAAATAATTGTGATTTTTACCAAAAAGCAAAATTTTTTACACACAAAGATGAATTTTCAACCGAATAGTTGAATTGTTAACTAAAAACGATATATTTTCAACCGAAATTGGAACAGTTAAATTTGCTGTTAAAAAGGCTAATTTTTAAAAACAACAAGAACGAATTTTTCACCAGTCTAATCCAACAGCGTATGACGATTTCCTAACAAAATAGTTTAATCCTAAAAAAAAATCAGTTTACTAAAAAACAATGATTTTCTACTAGTATAGATAAATTTTTAACAAAAAAGTTAATTTTTTAAGCTTTAAATCAAATTTTTGACTTTTAAAATAAAATATAGAGGAGTTTTCATCAAGATAATTGAATATCAATCAAGCCAGATGAATTTTTAGTGAAGAAATTGAGCTCTTAACTAAAAAAGATTAAGTTTCAACCAAAAATGGAGTTATAAATTTTCTGTTTAATAATCTAATTTTCATTTAAAAGAATTTTTTGTCAACTAGTTTAAATGAATTAAAAAAGACCAATTTTTAACAGAACAGTTGAATTCTCAACCAGAATGATGAATTTTCAAAAAACAGGATTAATTTTCTACCCAAACTCATTTTCATAAGAATATATGAATTAAATATCAACTATTACATTTTTGGTTGAAAAACCTCTTAACGTTAAAAATCCAACTTCTTGGTTGGAAATTGAACTAGCTTAAAAAAATTTTTTTTGGTTGAAGATTTATAATTTTATTTGAAAAATCATCTCTTTGGTTGAAAATTGAACTGCTTTGCTAGAAATTAGTTTTTTAGTTCAGAATTTATATTTTTAACTAAAAATTTAACTATTTGTTATAAAATTCTAATGTTTCTTTAAAAATTATTTTTTTGTTGGCAATTCATATTTTCTAGTAAAAAATTCTACTTTTTTGTAAAAAAAATCGCCATTTGCACTCGAAAAAAATTATTTAGCAGAAAAATAAACTTTTTCATAGATAATTAATTTTTTTGAATTAAAAATAAACTTTTTTATTCGAAATTTAACTATTTAATTGTAGGATAAAATTTCGAAAGAAAACCCAATTATTTAATCAAACTAGCTCTCAAATCGATTCCTAGTGTTTCCACTTTGTTTGTATTTATAATTGTATGGCGCTCATTTCACGAGCACTTTGATTCCCGTTAGCAAATGTACTTGTTTCTTCATAAAGAAAACAATAATGAATTTTTAAATAATGGACAATCTAAAATTTTCATTTTAATCAATTTAAAAATAAAAATTTACAAAAAATACAGAATTAAAAAATAATGCACACATTTTCTTTAATTTAATGACAAACCACACGAATCAAATTTGGTATTTGAAATGGTAATTTTTCGAGCTGGAAGAAGAAGGTCAAAGTTCTATTGTACCCTATCCCTTTTTCAGCTTTATGATTTTTTAACGAAAATTTTTAGAATTATTTTATTAAAAAATTTATGATCAAAAAGTCTTGTCTAATTATGCATCAACCTTGAATTATGCCGCTGAAAAAAGTTTCTTTTTACAAACATATGTTTCTAATATTATTAATGAGTATAAATCTTTGATAAAGAGTATTAATATTATAGATCAATCTATTTTCCTTGAATCAAGGAACCTTCTCCATTCTTGTACCAATTTTGAATTATTGTAGCAAAAAAATTTACTGTATAAAATACCATTTTTTCAAACATTATTAATTTCCAAAGCTTCCCTACTCTTTAATCAAATGTATCAATATTATAGGTCAATCGATTCGTCTTGAATTAACACATGTTTTATATTCCCGGATTAACTGTAATTAATGAGAATGAGAAAATTTTCACGATAAAAATCGGTTTTTATTATAATGTAAATGACCAGAACTTCCTTGCTCCTTAATTACATGTATTAATAATATAGGTCAATTAAATCGTCTAAAATCAAAGAATCTTTTATGTTCTTGTCGCCACTTTGAATTATGCTTATGAAAAAAGTTTTACTATAAAAACTGATTTTTCAAATATTATGCATTAATATAACTTCTTTACTCATTAATAACATGTAGTAATATCATAGGTCAATCCATTCACTTCAAACCAAGGAATCTTTCATTCTCTTGCTTTAACTTGTAATTATGTTAATGAAGAATGGTTTCCTATTAAAATGGATTTTTAATATATTATAAATTGTCATAAGTTTTTTACTCTTTAATAAAATTTATTAATACTATAGGTCAATCGATTGTCTTCGAATCAAGGAATCTTTTCTGATCTTGCATAAATTTTTATTTATGTTAGTGAAAAACGTTTTACCATAATAAGCTGCTTTTTTCAAATATTATGCATTATCATACTATCAAAAGTAGAGGTCAATCGATTCGTCTCGAATCAACACATCTTTTCTGTTCGCGTATAAACTTTAAATTACGAGAATGCAATTTAAGTGACCTTACCATTTTTAAACATTAGAAAGTGCTAAAAAATAATGCAATAAATATGTTTAGAATTATTTTGGTCAGTTTATAAATATTAGTGTAAAAAATTACCCCTACAAATTTGATTAATTTATCTGCAACCGTTTTTAAGTTATCGTATCCACAAAAATTTGTAATATCCGCACGCACATCAAATTTTCAAATTTTCAGAGACATATCATTTCAAAATGCAAAAAAAGAAACGAAAATTAGCATTGTTAGACAAACAACGCACGATACGAAAAAAGTGAAAAAAGAAAAATATTTTTTTAACACACTCTACAATAGTATCATAACGACTTTTAGAATTTTTTTAGAAAATTGTAAATTCAAATTTTTATTGCACAAAAAACACTAAAAAATCAAAAACTCCATTCTACGGTCAAACTATACAAGCTATGACAAATGATGATTAGACCATAACTGTGCACTCAAAAAAGATCTGCAAATTTGTTAATGACATTTTGATAGGATGTGTAGTTTTTGTTTTATTCTTAAAAAATAACATTAGGCTTATTATGTTCTCATCAGAGGTCTTAGATTTGTGTATAATTTACACCCCCCCCCCCCCGTTTTTTTCAAATTACCACATTTTGAGACTCCCTGAATCCGAAAACATGTCTGTATGTGTGCATGTGTGTATGGTTGTGTCTGTGTGTGTGTTAGTGTGTCTGTAGATTTGTAGCTTTTTGTAGCACGATAACTTCCCAAAGAATTGACAGATTGGATTGGCCTTTGATACACTCTTTTAGTGTCCTAAAATACAAGTCACGTTCCTTATCCAGGCATTTTATATAGGAATTCAAAAAGTGAGCGCATTTTGAAAATTTTTGAGACAAATTTTTCCAAGTTTTAAAAATTCTCTGTATAATTATTTATAGTGCTTAAAAATACAAATAATTTCTTATAATGACTTTTTTTATAAAAACAAAATTACCAGAGTTATAGCATTTACAATATTCCAAAAAACACACGAAAATGAACATTTCAAACCAAATAAGGTACGATATGAAAAAAAGTCAAAAAAAGAAAAATATTGCTTTTTGAATGCCATACAAGATTATCATAACAACTTTTTGAATTTTCTTGAAAGAACCAAAATTCACATTTTGACAGATTAAAAAAATAATGGAAAATTACGAATTAAATTTTGCGGTTAAATTGTGAAAAATAGGTGAAAAGGTGTATAGACAAAAATTGTGCATTTTTAAAAGATCTACTTTGTTAGGAATCACTTTTACATAAGATGCGTACTTTTTGTTTTAATCGTGAAAAACGTGATTAAAAGTAAAAAAAATCTGCATGGTGCGTGCGCACATTCTCATCACAAAATTTGTCTTTTAATTTCTTTTTCATCTCGTGTGTGGGGTTTCAAAAACAATTTACTTTTTTATGTTTTTAATGCTTTTTTACACGACTAAAAGAAAAAATAGAACTATCAAAACATTATTTATGACAAATTAAGTTATTTTTACATTCTCATTAGAGAAGGTATTAGATTTGT
>JAAAKG020086661.1:0-13678 GCA_010014905.2 Druon quercuslanigerum | reverse complement strand
TTGAAAGCTTATTATATGAATACTTCGAATTCTAGGCATTCCTTTAATCCTAAAATTCCAAAATTCTGTAAATTTTAACATTTTTTTTTAATTGCTTTAATTCTAAGGATTCTCTGAATTAGTTTTAATTTCTTGAATTACTTGGATTCTGTGAATTCCTTAAATGCCTTTGATTATATGAATTCTAAAATTACGTATATTCTGTCATTTCTGTGAAGTGCTTTAACTCCTAGGTTTCCCTGAAGCAGTTTAAATTTTTGGAATTTCATAAATTTCTTGAATTCATTGAATTTTTAGACTTATTTAAATTTCTTAAATTAAATAAATTTCATTAATATATTGCGTTTCTTAAGTTTATTTAATTCCTTCAATTCGTTAAATTCCTTGAATTCGGCGAATTGCTCGAATTTTGAGAATTTTTTAGATATTTCAATTTAAAATTTTATAAATTAAAATTAGATCAAAATCAGAATTAAAATCCCACTTAACGTCCAATTATAAAAATAATAAAATAAAAAAGAGGTCGGAAAAATGAGAAATTCTCAAAATTTCTCGAATTCCTTAATTTTAATAATTTACGATTGAAATCGGTAATTTTTGTTGGATTATTTTTATTTTTTACTTAAAAATTCAACTACTTGGTTAAGGATTCAAATAGTTTGTTAAAAATTTATATTTCAAGGAAGAATAAATATATTATTATAAATATTATGATATTATAATATTATTATAAATAAATTTATTTCACTGATTTTTTACCAATTAAAATATTTTTTGATTAAAAGTTAATTCTGTCAGTTGATAAATTAACTATTCCTTTTTTATATCTAAAGTCCTTTACTTGCTTTAGTATTTAGCTACTTTCTTAGGAACATGATTTTATTTTGTTGAAAATTTCTTCATTTTTTTTCTGATAAAAATTAATCTTTTTGGTTCAAAATTTATTATATGAACACTTCAAATTCTACGCATTCTGTGAATTGCTCGAATTGTATGTATTCTCTGAATTATTTTAAATTTCTTGAATTCCTGGAATTATGTGAATTCTCAAATTCCGTAACTTTTATCATTTCTGCGACCTGCTTGAATTATAAGGATTCCTTGAATTAATTTAAATTTAATAAAGTGCTTGAATTTCTTGAGTTTTGTGAATTCTAAAATTCTTCAAATTCTGTGATTTCTGTGAGTTTTAATCACTTTCTGAATTGCTTTAAATTTAATGAATTTTTTGAATTCCTTGAATACTTGTAGTTCTGCGAATTCCTTGAATTTTGTAAATTTTAAATTCTGTAAATTCTGACATTTTCTTCAATTGCTTAAATTCTAAGGATTCTCTAAATTAGTATTATTCCTTGAATTCCTTGAATTCTGTGAAATTCTAAATTTCCGTAAATTTCATAATTTCTCCGAACTACTTGAATTATAATGATTCTTCGAATTAATTTTGGTATTTTAAATTTCTAGAATTCCTCGAATTCTTTGAATTCCAAGGTTTCCCTCGAGTAGCTTAAATTTTTGGAATTTCTTGAATTTAAAAATTCTCAAAATCTTTTGAATTCCTTAATGACTCATCGTTTTATTTTAAAATTTGTCTGTTTCGTTCGAAATTTAACTAGTTTGTTTAAAATTCGTTAATTTTATTTTTTCATATTGATTTTAATAATTTACAATTGAACTTTGCAATGTTTATTTGATAATTTTTATTTCTTGCTAATGAATTCAACTATTTGGTAAAGGATTTAAATAGTTTGTTGAAAATTGGTATTTTATGGTAGATTTTCACTGCTTTTGTACCAATTAAAATATTTTTTGGTTGAAAATTAATTCCTTTCGTTGATAATTTAAATATTCTTTTTTTCATGTAATTTCTTTTACTTTCTTTAATTTATAACGACTTTGTTAGGGAAACGATTTAATATTGTTGAAGATTCATCATTTTAAATTAAAATTCTTCCCTTGCAATGAAAGTTTAAATATTTTGTTGAAAATTTCTTCATTTTTTTCTTATAAAAATTAATATTTTTGCTTGAAAATTTATTATATGAATACTTCAAATTCTACGCATTCCTTGACTTGTGCAAATTTTAAATTCTGTGAATTGCTCGAATTGTATGTATTTTCTAAATTATTTTAAATTTCTTGAATTCCTGGAATTATGTGAATTCTAAAATTACGTAAATTTTATCATTTCTATGAACTACTTGCAATATAAGGATTCTTTGAATTAATTTAGGTTTTTTAAATTTATAGAATCCCATGAATTCTTTGAATTCCAAAGTCTCCCTGGAGTATTTAAAATTTTTTTAATTTCTTGAATTTATTGAATTCATTAAATTTTTGGAATTATTTTAAATTCTTAAATTGATTCTTAAATTCATTTTACTTCTTCAATTTGTTAAATTCCTTGAATTCGGCGAATTACTCGGATTCTGAGAATTTTAGAAACACTGCAAATTAACATTTTATAAATTAAATAAGATTAGGATCAAAATTTAAATCGTACCTAAAGTCCAATAATAAAAATAATTGAATGAAAAAAAGTTGATGAAAATGAGAAACTCTCAAAATATCTCGAATACCGTAATGACTCATCGCTTTACTGTAAAATGGTATGTTTGGTTAGAAATTTTAATTCACGATTTAACTTTGTGATTTTTGTTTGATAATTTTCATTTTTCGGTAAAAAATTTAACTATTTCGTTACTGTTTCAAACAGATTTTGGCATATTATTTCCGTTGATAACTTAACTATTTGTTTTTTAAAATCTTTTTATTTATTTATTTATTTATATTGTTGAAGATTCATGATTTCAAATAAAAATTCTTTCCCTGGAATGAAAGTTTGAATGTTTTGTTGACAATTTCTTCTTATTTTTTTTTTTTTTGATAAAAAATAATCTTTGCGGCTGAAAATTTATTATTTGATTTTGAAAAATCAACATCTTGGTGTAAATATGGACTTTTTTGTTAAAAATTAATGTGTTGGTTAAAGACTCACTCCTTTACTTGAAAATGTATTTCCTTGGTAATAAATTTGAGTATTGACAATGCTTTCTTTTTTTTTATAAAATTTAAATGATTAAAAAAAAAGAGAAAATCTTTTTTGGCCATAATATCAACTCTTTTTTACTTAGAATTAAAAAAAAGCAGTACAGTCACAAGCTAAATAAAAATGCAATGCACAATGCACCCATATTCACCCAGTATAGCATGGACTCTGTATTCAAAAATTGAAATCCAACTGTCACAGATAATAAAATTTCCAGGCTATAGCTCGGAAGTTTTAGACGCACGCGTTGTAAACGTAAATTCAGATATTCACAGTGAACCTGCCGCTTCATAAATGCATTTGATCCTCTCTGTATTTAATTTTTCACCATGGCTTCTGCATCCGCACTGCCCGCGGAAAAATGTGAAAGAGAAATTACATTACATTAATACGGCTTTACTCGGGATATGGGCGTGAAAAAGATACAGCAAACTTCATTTCCATTTTCTCGACCTGAAAATGAAGGGCTTCAAACTCTCCGCGGGCAGGAAAATTTACATATAGAAGAAAAATCAACTTTTTCAAATCCTGGGTGTGTCCCTAATGAATGTAGGCTCTGAAGTCACTTATTGTTGCAAAAAAAAATATTGAGGTATTTTTCGTGCCAAAAGTCAGATATCTGGGGAAAAAAGTTTATTGTGATTTTAAGCATCATAAAAAAAATTAAAAAAAAAATGTTCTAACGATTTCAGCCTTAGAGAAATTTAAAAAACTGAAAACTCTAGAGCTGTCGAAAGGCCGTAGCTGGATAAGCATGGTCTGGGTGCCCCTGCTCGAATGTGATCCACATTGCGGGGGCAAGCGGCTACCCCTATAAGGTAAATTTACCCCAAGTATGAAACCCAAAAAATTTTTTTTACGAAAGTTATAAATAAATTAAAACATAAATCTAATTTTCTCGAAAACGGTTCTACCGATCATGGTGGTCAAAATACATGTTATAGAGGGTACTAAGGCAGTATCGAAAAAAATTCAATAACCAATTCTGTTGATTATAAGAGGATAAATAAAATTAATAACATTTTTTAATAATTATTTTAAAAGGAAGTACTTCTGAAACACCAACCATTTTTCTTCTATATCATACTTACATTCAACGGATCATTTTTTCGGAAATGATCAAAGCATTACTTCATAGTTAAAAAAAAATAAAAACTACTTTTTGCCCATCACATGTATACAATTCAATGAGAATGAGGGGCCAACTTAATTTTTAGCTGATGACGCAGTAAGTTATACGCAATGGTGTAATAAAAATTAGATGCAACTGCATTATTCGACTAAAAATAAATTTTATCGTGAATTCCCCAGTCATAGTGTCCATTGATTATAAGTAGATAGAAAAATACTTCTTTTTGTTTACTGCTGACATTCGCCAAACTAATGTCATGTTTGCCCAGGATGCATCACGTGGAGGTCGCTAGTCAGATTATCATCCCTTAATTTATTTACACTATATACAACTATATACATACTGTTTTATTAACTTGACAAAACATATATACACTATATACATTGTTGTATACAGAATATTCATTCTGACATCGAAGAAAACAGTAATGATGACTAATACGCAGCTTCAAAAAAATATATGCATATGTTTTGTGCATATGCAGTGTATATATGTAAATTGTTGGTTATCGTGTGTGTATATAGTGTATATATGTTTTGTTAAGTTATTAATACAGTATGCATATAGTTGTATATAGTGTAAATAAAGTAAGGAATGATAATCTGACTGGCGACCTGCACGTGATGCATCCTGGGCATACATGAAACTATAATTTGGCGAATGTCAGTAGTAGACAAAAAGAAGTATTTTTCTATCTACTTATAATCAATGGACACTATGAATGGAGAATTCACGATAAAATTTGTTTTCAGTCGAATAATGCTGTTGCATCTGAATTTTATTACACCATTGCATATCACTTACAGCGTCATAAGCTAAAAATTAAGTTGGCCCCTTATTCTCATTGAATTGCATACATGTGAGGAGCCAAATAGTAGTTTTTATTTTTTTTTACTATGAAGTAATGCTTTGATCATTTAAAAAAAAATATATTGATGCCTTGAATTTGAGCATGATATAGAAAAAAATTGTTGGTGTTCCAGAAACACTTTCTTCTAAAAGAATTATTTAAAAATTTTAATAATCTTTTTTATGCTCTTATAATCAACAGAATTAGTTATTGAATTTTTTTGAAACTCCCTTAGTACCCTCTATAACATATATTTTGACCGTCATGATCGGTCAAGCCGTTTTCGAGAAAATTGGATGTTATGATTTTTCAAAATTTGTGTATAACGTTCGTAAAATTTTTTTTTTAGTTGACACTTGGGGTAAATTTATCTTATAGGGGTAGCAACTTGCCCTCGCAATATGAATCACATCCAAGCGGGGGCACCCAGACCATGCTTATCCTGCTACGGCCTTTGGAATAATTTTTCAAACTTTGTGAAGAAGCGACGGTCACAAATAATTCAATTGCAAAAATGTGGGTACAAAAAATGTTTTTTTTGTGAATTTTAACATTTTGCATAAAAAATTAGCTTTTTTTTGTTTGAAATGACATCAGTTATAATATTTTGATTCTTAAAATCATAGAAAAAGTATTTTTGCAGATATCTGACTTTTGGCGCGAAAACTACCTTAAATATCTTCTAAATACACCATTCGCTTAGAATTCAGGGAATCAACGGCAATTCGGACGCTTCCAACTCTTTGTCGGCAGGAAAATTTACATATAGAAGAAAAATAAAAATTGTCAAATGTTGCGCTGTTTTTATATTTTTGCTCTCTTAAACTGAACCAGCATTCCAGGGATTTTATACTCTTGTTCCTGAAAAAATCGGGTTCAAAATTTTTTTTAGAAAACGCTTTAATAAGGGATCCTATTTATCATATTAAAAATTGTACAGCAAATACAAGGGGAAACCCGGTTTTTTTGAAAAGCTTTTCAAAAGTTTCGTTTGAGTGTAAGGATAATTCCCATTGCATTTTAGAGTGAAACATCCAACAGAAGAAAGAAAGAAAAAATTATGAGAAAATTTTGTAAAAAAAAGTGCGCTATCTTCAATAGGTTCCGAGTTATGGTACATTGAAAAGTTCCCTCTTTTTTGCATTTTCAGCGAAAAATCGTTAAGTTTCAAAAACCACTCTGTAACTTTTTATCTAATTACTTTACGGAAAGGTGTTATGAAAATGAATGAAAGTACACTCAATTTTCTGTGATTCCAAGAAAATAACAATGTACTAGCTATAATAGATCATAAGTTATGATCCCTCAAAGTTGACCATTTTTCCATGTTTTTAGGGGCAAAAAAGTGGAGTCTCGTTTTTTCAAAATAAATCGTTCTAAGTTTAGTTTGCGTTGATTATGCAGAAGGATGAAATCGAGTACACAAAAATCAGCGTATATCTAAAAAATCAAAAATCTTCCAGTTCTATTATTTTGAGAATTACGAGGTTTTAAAAATTGCATTTTTTCAGGCATTCTTGAACAAAAATGGAAAAGTTTTGTTTATTGAAAATAACTCATTTCCTGCAAGTTCCACGACATCCTGCATAGAGGCACCTGAGCGTAACGTAAAGTAGAGCCATATTTCGACATTTTTGTCCCAAGTAAGTGTGTACAATTCATTGTTAATGCATAATACGTCTTTTGTCATTGATTAATAAATAATTGTTTTTAACAATATCTTCCCTTAACCACTTTTGAGTACTTTTTTAGTACTTTTGTGGCAACAAAGTAATTATAATTGACTGAAAATGTGATATTTATTTTTTTATCAATAAACAAATAATTTTTAATAATAATTGTTTATAATGTCAATATCAACAAAAGAACAAATAACACATTTATAATAAATTACAATCACTTTTTTGCAGCATAAGTACTCAAAAAGTACTCGAAAGTGGTTAAGACAAGATTTTGTTATGGAAAATTATTATTAAAATTATTTGTTTATTGATATAAAATAAGACTCACATTGTCAATCAATTGCAACCTTCTTTTTGCTACAAAAGTACAAAAAAAGTACTCGAAAGTGGTTAGAACAAAATTTTGTTATAAACAATTTTTATTAAAATTATTAGTTTATTAATAAAAAAATAAAGATCACATTTTCATTTAATTAAAATCACTTTTTAACCACAAAAGTCCCTCAAAAGTGGTTAAGAAAAGATATAGTTATAAACTATTATTATTAAAAATTATTTGTTTATTGATATAAAATAAGAATCACATTTTTAATCAATTGCAATCTCCTTTTTGCCACAAAACTACAAAAAAAGTACTTAAAAGTTATTAAGATGGTTATAAACAATTATTATTAAAAATGATTTTTTATTAATAAAAATAGAGATATATTTTATTATTACATTTCATTGAAAATTTTAATAAAACTAAATATTGCATTTATATTGAGGTAAAGTAATTTTAAAAATACTGAATTTGTCTACAAGATGTTTTTTTATATAATTTATTATCAGGTTTAGAAATATATGCTGCAGTCTACTAAAGGCTTCCCATAAAAATACTTATTTTTTCAAATAGTACCAATTTCTCTAAAATTTTATTGCTCATGCGATGTATTTTGTTTAAAAGTATCAATCCGGCTGTGTAGAACAGTAGGGTGGTCCAAATATTCATTGGAATTTTTTTCTCTTTACAATTAGTCAAAGAATATAAATAATATATCACTTTATAAATAAGAAACGTATAAGTCTGTTTTATAGCATCCCAAAAGACCCCATGAATGAAAAAATTGGTTTCGCGAGATTTCGACGTTAATTTCAATTTTTGTGGTCTTTTTCATGGCAAATTTCATGAAAAAAATTCTATTTCTTTAAATAATTGAAAACTGATTAGCAAATTTTAATAAATATTCTAGTAGACCAATAGTAATAATTTTTAGGGACAAAAAAGAATTGAATGAAAATATTTAAACAAATTCCATGTGTTAAAAAAATTATTAATTATGAACCAATGCTATTAAATATACCACGAGAATAATAATAATAATTTTAAGGGGGGAAAATAAATTAGCAACGAAATGGAAGGGTTTGCTTTGGGTCTGAAACGACCCACGATAACCTAATAAGGTGCCGAAAAAGCGATAACTTGATCGGGTTATTTTCCGAATATTAAGAATTATCCAAATTCATCAAATTTCTTAAATTCTAGGAACTTGATGAATTTTGTAAATTTTCTATATTTTCCGAATTCTCTGAATACCCGAATCTTCAAAATCCCACTTTTTTATTCGTTTCATTGTTTGTATTTTATTAATTTTGAGAATCACCAAAAATTTTAAAACTTCTTGAATTCTGCGAATTTCTTGAATCATGCGACTTTCTTCAATTCTGCTAATTACTAGAATTTCTTGAATTCCTTAAATTTCAAAAATTTATTGAATTTATTAAATTAAAAATTTTTTGCAAATTCCTTGAATTTTATGAATATACTGAATTTTGTAAATTTTTAGAATTCTTAGAATCTTCTAATCTCTAGAATTCGCTGAATAATCGAAGTTCTATAGCCTGAATTCATTCCCTGAATTTTATTAGATTTTTTAAATTTTATTAATTCTAAGAATTCCTTGAATTCCGTGTATTTTTCAATTATTTGAATGCTGCAAACTACTTGAATTATTCGAATTAAATTACCTAAAGTTTCTAAATTCCTTGAATACTTTGAATTCCATTAATGCATTCAATTTTTTGAATTCTTTGAGTCCTGTGGATTCTTAAATTCCTCAAATTGTGCCATTTCTGTGAATTTCAAGGATTATCTGAACCGGAATAAGTTTGATGAATTTCCTGAATTCCTGGAATATTTCGAATTCTACGGATTCCTTGAATTATGTCATTCTAAAATTTCGTAAATTTTATAATTTCGACGAATTGCTTGAATTCCATGAATAGATAGAATTCCTTGAATTTTTTTCAATTCCTTGAACTCGTTAAATTCCATTAATTTGGCGAATTACTCGGTTTCTCAGAATTTTTGTAATAGGCCAAATTAAAATTTAAAAAATTTAAATTAGATAAAATTAAATTTAAAATCACATTTAAAGTCCAACAATTAATTTAAAATACTGCCAAAAAATACTACCAATGTAACCTTATAATAGTAACAAGAATTCAAAGACCAAATTTGGACAACAACCGTAAAATACTCTGAATGCAACTAAGAAAAAGATCCTCTCTTAAAAAAATCTCTGGATAAAAATAAAAAAGTGGTCAGATAAATGAGAAATTCTCTAAATTTCTCCAATTCCTTGAACCACATGAATTTCTTTATTTCCTTGAGTTCTTTCAGTTATTCAAATTCATAGAATCCCTGAAATTCTGTTCATTCCTTGAGTGTTGCTATTCCCAGAATTTTGCTTAATCCTTATATTCGTTTTTCTTGACTTGTGCTTAATTATTGAATCCTTTTAATTCTTTGAATACATTGGACACTTTTAATTCTTGAAATTTCTTTAATTCCTGGAATTTTTTGAATCCCCAAATTATCGGAATTCTTATGAGCTTCTACAATTAAATGCGGATAAAGTTCCGAATAGGTGAACGTCACGATTTCCTTCACACTGCGTATACTTATGCATTTTGACGCGCTGATCACGAAAATGATTGTGAAAATTGGCGACTAGGCGATTTTCATGGTGAAATCGCGGAAAAACCATAAAAATGTGGTTTTTTCGTTTATCACAGCCAATATGCAAAATCTCGCAAAATGCTTTATGAAAAAAACTATAAAAATCATGTTCTTTTCGTTTTCGAGTGTTAACCGTCCCTCAGTGCCAGCAACCCGTCTTATACGCGTAATTGAAACCGTTTCCTAAGTTTTTTCTAGTTCCAGTTACAGGGGTGCCTTCCCGCCCCCACGACGCGTAGGAAAAGGGGTAGGGGTGTGACCTTACATTATTTCTGTGACCAGTCACAGGGGTGGCTTTTCGCCCCCCATGACACGTCGGAAAGAGAGTCGTGTCTGAACTAAGTTATTCATGTGACCAGTCATTGGGATGTCGGGGTTTTTTGCTTTTATCTCAGCCAATACATAAATTTTCGCAAAATGTTTCTATAAAAGTTGTAGATCTTATCAAAATACACATTTCTTATATGATACATTTTTTTCTACGAGTAATAGTTTCCGAGAAAATCACAGATATATCTGATGAAATGTAACAAATTTACAAATTTCAATACAATTAGCTACAGGTCTTTCTCCACCATCCGTGCTCATAGTATTTAAGGGCGTGTGTTTCTTGCTTGCAATATTAGTTTCGAGATTTTCCTCTCTTGAGTCCTCGTCAAGATGGATGAAACATAAGTCACTAAATATACTCAGCAGACTATATAAAAAAACTTATAAGGAGTATACAATCAAGACAATAAATAGAATATTTTTTCATTAAACTCGAGATATTACTAATTTTCTTGGAAACTATTACTCGTAGAAAAAAATGTGTTACAGAAAAAATGTGTATTTTTGTACGATCTACAACTTTTATCAGAAACATTTATTTAGAAACCTATTCGGAACTGCACCCAGAAGTTCGAAGTATTATGAAAAATTTAGAAATATTATTTTAACATTAAGATTTTTAATTTTTTTTCAAATCATAAATTAATTTTCGATATTAAAATACCCTTTGAACCTTTATTGATTTATTTTCAGAAAGTCATCACAAGTGTATTTTTTCTTATTTTTTTAAATCTATTTCAACTGATAAATACTAAGCAAGTTGTTTATGGCAAGAAAAAATCACATTAGAAAAGCGAACTCCATAATCTAGTTTGGTTTTTCTTGTCAACACTTCAGAATCCACGACATGCCGCTGCCGCTCCATCTAAGATATTTCTCACCGGGATTGGTTGGATACTTTAAATCCAATTACCGGAAAGTTATCGCCTTTTGTACACTCATCTGAATAATATTTGCATTCTTCTCTTCTAGCCTGAGCGATACATCAAAGATAATGTACAGAATTTCTGAAAATAAAACTAAGAATCTAACGGAAAAATTTAAACAACTTTGGTTGTCCAAATTTTGTCATTAGATTCTTGCTTTTATTTTCAGGGATTCTGCAAATTAAATCGATTTTTGGACGTTAAATAGTATTTCGAATTTTATTTTACTCGCAATTAGAAAATTTAAGTTTTTTAACTTTTCTTTTTAGATCCCTTTTGCAACTTATTTCTTGTCTACTACCCTCTCCCCCACTTCCTCTACTACCCAACATTTCGGCTTACTTCCCCTACTTAAAAATCCCTCCCTCGTATCTCCTGCCGGCCCTACTTCTCCTCTCCTGATTACCTGATTCCCACTTACTTTTCCCCATCGCCCATTATTCCTCCCACTTTACCTCTCCTTATTCATCCTTTCTAAACGAAATTCCCCTTTCTCCTGTTTACTCCCACAAATTTACCCTTCATTTCTGCCTAATCGTTCTTCCGCTCCCCTCATTTCCATTACTCTTACTATGTCTCCACCCCTCCATTTCCCCTAACTTCTCCTCTGATAATTTTTCTTCATTTTTCCTAACTGCTTTTCCCTTATTTCTGATTTTTCCCCTGCCCCAATTTCCCCTAATTTCCTACACTCATCTATCCCTCATTTATTCACACTTATCCTACTTTATTTTTTCTCATTAACGCTCATTTCCCCTACCTTACCACAAAATTATTACCCTCCCCTCTTAATTTCGCCAATTTTTTTTAGAGTACAAAGACGATAGGCGCGTTACCAAAACTCTTGCTTTTTCCATAATTTTTACTGTTTTCAAAATACATGCATTTTTTCAAAAAATTACTATTTTTGCTTTCTTTGTCTCTAAATACGTGTCACTTAGTTTTTTACGATTTGTCTGTAATAATACGTACATCATTACCAATGGACATTTTAATGTTTTATCAGTTTTTTTTAACAAATTATTTAAAAATTTTTTTCAATAATAAGAAAGATATGTGTGAGAAATATCTAAAAATGTGAAAAATTTTATTTCAAAGATCTCCTTAAGCGAAAAATTTCATTTGTTAACTTTTTCACACTTCGCGTTTTTTTTTTAAATCCTCGCAAATAATGGAAACTACTTTTGAAAATAGTACCACTAAAATAGTACCACGGATAAGTATATAAATCAGTTTTTTTAGTTTTATATAAATTTTGTTCATTAAAAATTAAAACATTCAATTTTTAGTTAAAAATTGCTTCCTTTGGTACAAATTTAACTATTTTGTTGAGAATTTAACTAATCTGCTAAAAATTGATATATTCAGTTAAAGACATGCCAATATAATTGAAACTTTAACCATAACATTTTTTGGTTGAAAAGTCACCTTTTTCCAAATAAATATTTTAAAAATCTTGTTAGTTGAATTCAACTTATTAAAAGTTTGACTTATATTCCTTAATAATATGTAATTAGTAATGTATATTTTAATATGTTATCAGGTTAATATTTTAAAATTAAAAAAAATTGCTTTTGAAAACAAACAAAAAATTTTTGTTTGAAAAAAAGTCTTCATATTCAGAAAAATACTCGCAAATAATGGAAATGCCATTTACTTACAATACCACTAGAATATTGTCATGGACAAATATAATTCCTCCATTCTTTTGGGTAAAAATTAAATTTTTTATTAAAAAGTAGGCCATTTTATTTTTGCTTGAACATTAATCTTCTGCAAAATTCAACTATTCGTTTATAATGTCATGCATCTGTTTGAAAATATTTCTTCAATTGCAGAAAAAAATCTTCTTGGTTAAAAGCACATCATGTTCGTTGAATTCAATTGTTTTTATTTATTATTAAGTTCTTTTTTGATTAAAATACTATAATTGTTACATTATTTGTTAAAAATTCATATTTTTCATTTAGACGTTACCTTCTTGGCTGTAAATTTTGTGGATAGAAAAATGTTAAAGATTTTTTAAAACTAGTGGAAATTTTTTTGAAACATTAAAAAGCGGTAAAAGAAACGTTGGTATATCTTCTAAAACAGAATAACTTTAATGTGTAAACATTTTTCTTATCTCGCGTATTTAAATAAAAAAATAATTTCTTATTCTTAGAAAAATTCTAGCAAATAATGAAAATTACTTTTATCTACAGTACCGCTAAAATAATGCTACGAGAAAATATGGGAGGCCGTAAACGTGATGAAGTGGGAGGGTTGAGAAAAGATAGGCTGATTGACGTTGCTAAAAGGGTTCTCGTAAATCATACTTTACGAAAAAGAGTTTGTCAGAGTTTAAAGGTTTATATTTTGATAAAAATGTTGTTTTTTAAAAGTTTATTTTATTAAAAGATTGAATTAAATTCATTTATATATTATCATTTTTTAATTCCTTCAAAAAACAGTTTAAATATAATTTCTTTATAGAAAAATATAAGTATAAATCGCAGGGAGTTACAAAAAAGTATTTTTTTTCAAATGGAACCCTACAAAGCTCTTCTATTGGTTTCAAAGTGTCTCCTTTCTTATGAAAAAGAATGTAAAAATATTAAGGGGTTCTACCAGGTGCGTTTTTGTAAATGGAATTTTCATTTTTATTAAATTGTCAGTTTAATATATATATATATATATATATATATATATATATATAAAATTGCTTT
>JAAAKG020086650.1:0-16534 GCA_010014905.2 Druon quercuslanigerum | reverse complement strand
TTAATAGAGAAATGGTTTTTTCATTTTGAATAATTATTTGAATTTGAAAATACAATATTGTCAAATTTTTAACTTAAAACCTCCGAGGATTAATCTAAAAATTAATTTAAGAAGAAACTTTACTTTTTCAAGGCATCAGATTAAATGGTTTTTCAGAATAGCGCATTTAAAGCATATAATTTTAAATTAAAAGTATAGTCATTTTAAAGATGATAAATTTCTTATTAAAAAGTAGCACATGAAGTAGTATAAAGTGACATTCGAACTTTGAAAATTATGTGCTTTCTAATTAGAAACTTTGAAAAAATTACAAAACAAACGGGTGTAATATTTCCCTCCCGACATTCGTTATTAAAACAAACTGTCCCTGGTAAAAATCGTTAAATATATTTTTGATAATAATAATTACTAAGTCTAACAAATAAAACTTCATTCTATTTTGAAAAATAAAAAAAGGCATAAGGGGAAATGTACTAATAACTCATCAGTAAAACAAATATAAAAGTGCACGAAAAGAAACGACAGATTGACAAAAGTTGAGTGAAATGAGTACAGTGTGAAATTTTGTGCACATAATAACATAACATTTTGCATCTTCATTTAATAAAAAATATAAATTTTCATTCTTAGTTGCATAAAACATCAGATTTCTTGACGAATGAAAAAACCATAAAGGCCGTAGCAGGATAAGAATGGTCAAAATATATGTTATAGAGGGTACTAAGGGAGTTCCGAAAAAAATTCAATAATCAATTCTGTTGATTGTAAGAGGATAAAAAAAATTATTAAAATTTTTAAATAATTCTTTTAAAAGGAAGTACTTCTGGAACACCGACAATTTTTCTTTTATATCATGCTCACATTCAAGGCATCAATATATAATTTTGCGGAAATGATGAAAGCATTACTTCATAGTTTAAAAAAAAATAAAAACTACTTTTTGGCCGCTCACATGTATGCAATTCAATGAGAATGAGGGGCGAACTTAATTTTTAGCTTATGACGCAGTAAAGTTATACGCAATGGTGTAATAAAATTCAGATGCAACAGCATTATTCGACTGAAATCAAATTTTATCGTTAATTCTCCAGTCATAGTGTCCATTGATTATAAGCAGATAGAAAAATACTTCTTTTTGTTTACTGCTGACATTCGCTAAACTAATTTCATGTTTGCCCAGGATGCACCACGTGGATGTCGCCTGTCAGATTATCATCCCTGAATTTATTTACATTATATAAAACTATATACATACTGTATTAATAACTTAACAAAACATATATACACTACATACATTATTATATACAGAATATTCATTCTGTCATCGAAGAAAACAGTGACGATGACTAATACACAGCTTCAAAATAATGTACATATGTTTGTCCATATGAAGGGTATATATGTAAATTGTTGGGTATCGTGTGTGTATATAGTGTATATATGTTTTTTATGTTATCAATACAGTATGTTTATAGTTGTATAAAATAAGGGATGGTAATCTGACTGGCGACCTCCACGTGATGCATCCTAGGCAAACATGAAATTAGTTTGGCGAATGTCAGCAGTAAACAGAAAGAAGTATTTTTCTATCTGCTTATAATTAATGGATACTATGAATGGGCAATTCACGATCAAATTCGTTTTCAGTCGAATAATTCTAACAATTAACCCCTCATTCTTATTGAATGGCATACATGTGAGGGGCCCAATAGAAGTTTTTATTTTTTTAAACTATGAAGTAATGCTTTGATCATTTCCGTAAAAATATATATTGATGCCTTGAATGTGAGCATGATATAGAAGAAAAATGGTTGGTGTTCCAGAAGTACTTCCTTTTAAAAGAATTATTTAAAAATTTTAATAATTTTTTTATCCTCTTACAATCAACAGAATTGGTTATTGAATTTTTTCGGAACTCCCTTAATACCCTCTATAACATATATTTCGACGATCATAATCGGCAAAGCCGTTTTCGAGAAAATTGGATTTTTTAATTTTTCCAAATTTGTTTATAACTTTCTTAAAATTTTTTTTTAGTTGATACCTGGGGTAAATTTATCTTATAGGGGTAGCCACTTGTCCTCGCAATATATGGATCACATCCGAGCGGGGGCACCCAGGCCATGCTTATCCTGCTACGGCCGTTGTTGCATCTTTTTTTATTCAATAAATGAGATAAATATATTTTTTGAAACTTAGTAACACATTTTTGTTAAATGATTATGCAAAATAACTTGAAATATTACGCAAATGGCACTATGTCTTCGTCTTGCTCTATACTTTTGTTAATTTTTCGTCAAAAATTTTATTTTTACAGGATGGTAGAATGTGGAGCGTTAAATTAGGAGACAAAACGAAGCCTCTATTTTGACAACCCAATTGGAAATTTGTGCCCATAAGTGCGCCAAAGTAGGGACAAAAAAAGTATTGAAATGTCCTCTACTTTAAAACCGTAGCCCCTACATTTACTATATTTCAACTCGGGGTTTAAAGAGAACTGATTACGGTAAAAAAAAACCTTTCGTTGATGAAATGAGTTTTGACAAAATTATAAGTCTTTGTGGAGGACGTCTACGAAGTATTAGGACAAACATAACAACTTTTTGCAAAATTTTTCATTTTCTGACCAAACTCAGAGAACTGCAATTGCACGATGAGTGTTTTAGTTGTCATGTCACTCTAGAGGACAATTAAAAAAAAAAACATAATGTATTTGAACCATCTGCCCATTGCACAAAAGATGATTGGCAAGTAGTTATTTCGTGGCTAATATGTCACGGTAAAAATATGACAACTTTTGAATTAAAAGTGGCTCATAGTTACCAGAGGGAAAGTGATTTCATCAGATTGTTATTTATTATCACTGCTGATTATGATTTTGAAGATACCCTGCCTTTTGATAATAACTTATCGTCTTCGGAGTGTCCCCTTTCATGGTTGCAAATAAATATTATTTTTGTGATTCTTCATGTCACGGTTCTTCATCCAGTGTAATTAAAATTTCTTTGTTGACAGGTAGTCAAAAAATGCAAAAAAACTCCCAAGGACTTCAAATTGGAGAACTCAATCGTGATTACATATATTTCAAGCTATTTCAGAGGCTTCATCTTTAAAGACTTTTAAATTGAAATTCAGTTATGGAACAGACGTTGACATTGAAATAGTCTGCGAAAATTGCAAAAAACTGACATACTTGGATTTATAACTGGCACGTATATCAGTGAAGTCATTGATTTAAATTTCCACGTTATACACTTAATAATAGAACCCATTTATTTAAAAAATTTATAGTGGTAAACGGATATTATCGGCACCGTAAACAAAGAACGGATACCCATGAATGATTGCATTTATTATGAAATTGCGTGCTTTAAACAAACTGAAAGTTGATATGCAATTTTAATTAATTCAAACTAAATATAGGTAAAAAGACATTGTAGAAAATTGTTATTACGAGTACTGGGATATTTTACAATAAATGAATTTTTTTATTCAAATCCACCGAAACTTTTTCCCTTCACTTTTTGTGCGGGGTCCTTTTTAAAATTGTCAAAATCTGAAAAATAGTTGTGGCCTAAAATTTCGATATGTCAACTCCTTGATTATCTTAAAACTAGTTTGAAATTAAACTAACATATATTCAGGTTGTATTAAAATTACGGATGATGGAATTTCTTTGAACAACTCTTTGATCGGACATATAATTTTGGTTTCATTTATCAAAAATACAAAATAAAAAATTTTAATTTAAATTTTGGGCCAAACGAAGCATTTGATATCCGTAAAATTGGAATTGATTTAGAGAAATTTAAGGAAAACGAGAAGATTTCCATGAAATCCATAAAAGTTTAAGGCGAATTAAAAAAATTCAAATAAATTGAAAACAAATAAAGAACATGAAAAAAATTCCAATAAATTGAGTAACTTTAAAATGAGCTTACAAAAATATAAGGAATTTAAAGAAACCTGAGGAAATTTCTAAAAATTCAAGGTGAGGTTAAAAGACCTCAGGATCAATCAACTATTTTTTTTCAAATAAGGAAAAAGCCGTTGAAGTAAGTAGAATTGAGTACATTTAAAAGAATTAAAGTAAATAAAAAATATTTAAGATAATTTTTAAAGAATTCCAGGTGAATGCCAAACAAATTTTTAATCTTTGAAAACCTAGGAATTGTCAGTAAAATTTGAGTAAATTTAGAAGAATTTAGGGGAAATTAGATGAATTCGATGATCTACATAAGAAATGAAGCTGAAATAAAAAAACAATCAAGTGAATTAAAAAGAATTAAAAAATATGACAAAATTCAGTAAGCTTGAAATCAGTTTAGAAAAAAATATTAATATAAGGTTCAACAAAACAATAAAAATTTCGACCGGAAATATGATCTTTCAACAATATACTTTGAATTTTTAATATTCTATGTAAATTTGAACAAAAAATAAAATTGTAGGTGAGTTATTAATTAGATAATTAAAGTTAGCAAACATAACTGTTTAATATTTTTAATAATATTTTCTTTTGAATAGCATTGTAAAGTATGCCTTTTTTCTGAAGTTTTCTACGAAGTTGCGGGTTTTAAAAAATATTAAAACATTTTGTCTACTTTATAGTTGAAAAATAGTAATAATTAATAAAATTTAATAAAGTAATTTTTTATACAAATTATGAATATTTATGAATTTCTTATCCTATATTAATGCTAGATAACTGCGGTATTTTCTGAAATTTTTTACTCTTTGTCCACTTTTTACTTAAGGAGATAATAATTAATGAAAGATAATAAAAAAAGTATAATTATTTTAACAATTAATTATTGTTTATAAATATCATTTCACGTCTTTGTTAATAACAAATATTAAAAATGAATATTGTAAGAGAATATCATTATAAAAAATAATAAATTGTTTCAAAAATTAATTTTAACATTTAATTATTAGTAGAAACTAGTGATTCACGTATTACAAACAATTACAAACCAAAATTTTTTACTTATGGGTTTTATTTTTGAGACCCCACAAAATAGTCTTAAGGGTGTAATATTAAATAAATAATTAATTATTAAAATTCTACAGCTAACTGCGAGAAGAAAAGTTTAGTTTTGACTCGATTCACCTAATATTGACGAATCTGATTAAAATTTACGAAAACGTCATGGGGTTCGCGCAACCAATGTAAATATCATATTTTTTTTAATTGCAAAAAATTCCAATTTTCAATAAAAATTCTTGTGTGAAGTCTAATATACAATAGCATAGATATATTACTATAGAATTCATACATTAATTAATTAAATTTTTCAGACACAATCTAAAATGAGATGAAATTAAATGGCCTTTTTCTTAAAAAAACACAAAAGTTCTATAGTGATTTTTTCCTAAAAAAAGTGATTTAAATGACAACGTGATAGAACTGTAAATGAATAATTCTAAATGAAAATAATTAATAATAATGATGATGCTAGTCTAGAAATTAGTTGATAAAATAATAATCATTTGTCCTTATCGACTACTGATAGTTCATGGCTTGCTATCTCGTCAAATTGAGCGAAAATGTGTGACAAACAGAATATACTAGTGTCATGAAATTCTACGATCTTGAAGTGACCTAGAGATTATACATATTGTAGTGCATTTTAATAGCCCTCCGATCAATAATAATTTCGATGTTCCCAAGAGAATAATAATTATGCACAAGTCTAACCAAAATAATTTAACATAATATAATAAGAATAACAAGAAATTGCTCTCAAGCACGCTCTTTTGCAAACTAATAATATCGAACAAATTATAATAAAGATTATTAAGAACTCTAAGTGCAGTTCTTAAAAACATTCTATTTTTTTTTAGTGCTAAAAGAATAATTATTCAATATTATATTACGTAAATTTTAAGGGTGGAATTTACCCATGGATTCCCTTTTTAATTAAAAAATAATAATACGTAAATTTAAACTGAAATATAAGGAAATTGGTATTCTGGGGTTTGAAGTTTTTAATAAAAAAAATGTTAAATCGCAAAGATGGGCTATTGATCGTCTATACTGCATAACTCAATTTCCATATAATTATGGAATAAATTACTGCAACAATCTGGGGGTCTTATCATAAGATGATTGAAATTACAAAGAAGTTTAACTGTCAACCAAGTAGTCGATTTTTTAACCAACCAAGATTAATTTTCTACCGAACAAGACGAATTTTTAACAAAATACTTAAATTTTCAACCAAATAAATGAACTTTAATTAATTAATATGGAGCAAAACCGAAAGTTACATTTATAAAATTTTTTAATTAAAAAAAAAAACATTTGAAAAATTGATTCTCAAGAAAAAAAGGCAATTTATCTAAAATAGTTGAATCATCAACTTAAACAGATTAATTTTTAACGAAAAAATTCCATTCTTAACCAAAAAAAAATGAACTTTCTACTAATATAGTTAAATTTCGAAGCCAAAAAGAGAAAATTTCAACAAAAAATATAAGAGTAGAATTATTTTGGAATTAAAAAGAATTAACTTTCAACGAAAAATATAGTCCGTTTCCTGATGATAAATTTAAAAGAAATATTTTTTCCCTTGTTTTTAATAAACTTACCCTTTTTCTAATTTTACGCTTCTCTTTCATATGTTTCGCTTTCATATTTAAAAATATGATCGAAAATAAAATTGATATAAAGACTTGATAAATATAATTTTCAGGTTATGTAGGAAAGTCGTCAACATAAAGGCATATTCATGTGAAAAAAACTTTTCGTCCTAAGTCATCGGCAGTGTTCCCAACCTTGGGAACTTTTTAAACTGCGCTTGCGTTGAGCCGACAACCCGATTGGTCACTGCTAGCGCGCAAATTTTGAATGATATAAATATTCAGATTTGATATTTATACTAGATAATGATTGAGAAATGCCCAAATAGAATTTTCCTATTCCTAAAATAAGATTTTGGAGTGACAGATACAAAAAATTCGATTTTCATGAAAAAGAGGTTATGAATTTTGAGTTCAGATATATAAATCATTTTTATTTATCGCAATGGCTAATCTCGTCTCTTCTGGGTTTTAAAATTAAATTTTTTTATATTTCAGACAATGCGACTTAAAATAAAATCACTGAAATTACCATAAATAAATTAATAATAATAATTACTGCAAGAGTATGAATTATTTTTTAGCCATTACACCAAAATTCTAATTTAGGATTAAGAAATTAATTTGGATGCATTTTCCAATAATTATTTATCATAAATAATAAATTTTAATATTTATATAATTCAAAATTGGCGCGCTAGCTGTGGCCAATGAGGTTTTCGGCGCAACGCATGCGCAGTTCAAAAAGCTCCCGAGATTGCGAACACTGGTCATCGGTCGGTAACTTTATTCTTTACGCTCAAATTTTTAAAATAGGTAATTATCGATAATATTTATTTATTAAAAAAAGGAATCTTTTCTTTTGAACCTCTTTCTTTGCTTCAAAAATATTTTTGCTGTTATGGAGAAATGTTCAATTACATATGTTACTTTTAAAAAGTATAAATATATTATCAGATGGAAGGTAGGGCCGTAGCAAAAGCCAGATTTCATTTTTTTTCTAATTTTAGCATAAATCTATAAATAGATAACCAATTTGACTGTATATAAGTAAATGTTTCTGAAGTCTCTATGCTTTTATTTAATTTAAAACAACTTAAGGCTATTGTAATATTTTAAAATATCAATAACGTATTAGACAATTTTCTCCGAAATTAAGTATTTAAGCCACATTTTCTTTCACCAATGTAAAGAGTAGATAATTTAATACTGAACAATCTCATTTTTCCAAAGAAACTAAAAAAAAGTTTTTTTAAATGCTATCCAAATATAATTATTTTATTCTGTAGTCTAATTTTTTAAAACATGAAAAGAGCAAAAGCCTTCTTATGCAATATAAATAATCTTCTCAATTCCAAGATAATGAATGAATTTCTTGAGAAAAGTAATAAATAATGACGAATAATTAATTGATTGTCCAATTTTAGTTATTTCTATAAGGCAATAGGGTATTTTTTGAATAACGAATTCAAAAATCCCGCCCATACCAACCCCAATGTGCAATCGGTTGGTCTGTGAATTCGCCTTTATGCTATTCTTTTCAAGCGCGCTCTAAAGGAACCCATTTGGGTTGAACGCTTTTGTTCAAATTTATTTTTTTTAAGGATTCACCGTTTTAGTCGAACATTCATCTCTTTGAAAATGTAACTATTTTATTGAAAATATTTTATTTTATTTTTTAGAATTAATTTTTTACATTGCCAATGTAACAATGTATTCAATTTTTTAATTAAAATTGAGCTTTTTGATTGAAAATTGATACTTTCTAGTTGAAAATTAATGCACTTTGTTAAATATTCGGATTTTTTGTTAAAATTCATCCTTTTTCTTTAAAAATACAACTTTTTGTTAATTAACATGGGTTGGCTGTAAATTAATAATATTGGGCTTGAAAATTCAAAACTTTGGAAAAAAATTGAATTATTCGGGTAAAAATGAAACTTTTCGTTAAAAATTCATATTTTTGGTTTTAAAATTCAACAATTTTGTCAAATATTAATGGATTTTGTTTAAAACACGTGTTTTTTAATAGAACATTAAACTTCTTGATAAAATATTAATTTTTTTGATTAGAAATTTAACGCTTTTGTTAAAAATTCATATTTTTTAGATGAAAACTCAACAATTTGGTTAAAAGTTGAAGGAGTTTGTAAAAAAAATCTTACTTTTTAAGGATTGGCGAATTGGTTGAAATTTAACTTTTTTGTTGATAATTCGTTTTTTGTGTTTGTTAAAAATAAATTTTTTATATCGAACTTTCAACGTTCCAATTTTTGTTAGAAATTGATACTTTACACAATAATTAATTTTGTTGGTTGAAAATTCAGCGTTTTGGTTAAAACTGCAACTGTCTGATTGTAAATTAATCATATTTTCGTCGAAAATTCAAAAATTTGATAGAATACTAAACTATACAATTCAAAATCAACTTTTTAAATAAAAATGTATTTTTTTGGTTAAAAATCCATATTTTTAGTTGATAATTCAACTTCTTGGGTGGAAGTTGAACTCGTTTGTTAAAAATTAATAGTTTTTTAAGATTCCCCTTTTCCAATGAAAACTTAACTTTTTATTTGAAATTCCGTTTTCTTTTGGTAAAAATTAAATTTTTTTATCTGAATAAAATTTTACTATTTACTGGAAAAATCATATATATCTTAATATATATTTGAAATCGAAGCCTTGGAAATTTAGAGTTTTTGTTATTGAATTTAATATGATATTTAAATCAATTTTACTTGAAAGAATTAATTTTTCCATTATTCATCTATTTTGGTACAAAATTAAAATATTTCCTATGTTTTCATTGAAATTTGGTTTGCTTCCTTTGAAAACTTCCAGGAAGATGAATTATGAAACAAAAAAATATGAATTCTTAACAAAAAATGTAATAGTGTATACTTCAACAAAATTTTTTTTTGAAAGTTGAATATTTAACCAAAATAGTTTAATTTTAAACCCATAAAGACGAATATCCCACCAAATAGTTGAATTTTCAAAAAAGTAATTAAATTTTCAAACGAATAATAAAAAGTTTCAATAAAAAAGGTGAAGTTTCAACTAAAAATATAATTGCAGTTTTCTAAACCCAATAAAACTAAATTTTGAAAAGAATTTTAGTGATTGTGAATTCTCTTTTGTTAAAACTTCTTCTTTAACCAACACATTCTCTCACTCAACCAAAATGTATTAATTTTTAAGAGAAAATGACGACATTTTCTGAAAAATAGAAGAATCATATTTTATGTTGAAAACCATTGTATGCGACTACATTTATTAAGTAAATTGGTTATTATAATAATTTTAAAGGATATGACCATCTTAACACAATAAAATAAATTTTATTTCAACCAACAAAGATGACTTTTCTATCAAAAAGATCAATTTTAAATTAAAAAAAAAATTTTTTTACATAAAAAAGGGAATTCTCACCAATAACAGTTGCATTTTTAACAAAGTACTTCAACCATCAATAAAAGAAATTTAGTGATTGTGAATTCTCTTTTGTTAAAACTCCTTCTTCTTTAACGAACACATTCTCACATTTAACCAAAAGATAATAATTTATGAGAGAAAATTATGACATTTTCTGAAAAATAGTTGAATTGGCAACAAAACAAGTCGACTATTTTTCTTCAAAATAGAAAAATCATATTTTATGTTGATAAAAATTGTGCGCGACTACATTTATTAAGTAAATTTGTTAATATAATAATATTAAACGAAATGACCATCTTAAAACAACAAAATTAATTCTGTTTCAACCAAAAAAATGACTTCTATAAAAAAATCAATTTTCAATTAAAAAAAAAATAATTATTTTTTACATAAAAAAAGGAATTCTCACCAATAACAGTTGAATTTTTAACCAAAAAATTGTATTTTTAACATAAATAATTTACTTTTAACCGAAGAGATGAATTCTTAACTAAAATAACGAATCCGTAAGAAAGAAGCGAATCTTTAACAAAGTAGTTCAACTCTAGAAAAAAGTAGTCGAATTTTTAAAATAAAAATTCCATGATATATTTATTTCACTTTACGCGCTCGGCCATTGTACATACACCACATTTTTAAATAGAACTTGCAAAATTGAAGCTCAAACCATCGACAAAAGAAATTTAGTGATTGTGAATTCTCTTTTGTTAAAACTCCTTCTTATTTAACTAACACATTATCACATTTAACCACAAGATATTAATTTTTAAGAGAAAATTAAGTTTTCTGACAAACTGTTGAATTGTCAACAAAGCAAGTCGACTATTTTTCTTCAACATAGAAGAATCATGTTTTACGTTGATAACAATTGTGCGACTACATTTATTAAGCAAATTGGATATTATAATAATATTAAAGGATATAACCATCAAAACACAACAAATTAAATTCTGTTTCAACCAACAAAGATGACTTTTCTATCAAAAAGATCAATTTTAAATAATAAAAAAAGAAGTTTTTCTATAAAAAAAGGAATTCTCACCAATAGCAGTTGAATTTTCAACCAAAAAATTGTATTTTTAACAAAAATAATTTAATTTTAACCAAAGAGATGAATTCTTAACTAAAATAATGAATCCGCAAGAAAGAAGTGAATCTTTAACAAAGTAGTTCAACTCTCAAAAAAGTAGTAGAATTTTTAAATAAAAAAATGTAGCGATTGTGAATTCTCTTTTGTTAAAACTCCTTCTTCTTTAACCAACACATTCTCACATTCAACCAAAAGATAATAATTTTTAAGAGAAAATGACATTTTCTTTAAAATAGTTGAAATGTCAACAAACCAATTAAACTACTTTTCTTCAAAATAGAAGAATCATATTTTATGTTGATAACAATTTTACGCGACTACATTTATTAAGTAAATTGGATATTATAATAATATTAAAGGATATGAGCATCCTAACACATTACCTTCATTTTTATAGAACATTAAATACCTTTTTCTCAGCAGTGCGAACTGACAACATAAAATGTCTGGCATAACAGAAACTTACCTGAAACACAAAAGAAAATATTCGTTAAAAAATGTTTAATTTATATATTCACTATACTAAAAATTCATAAAACTTATTTTTCACATAAAATTTTTAACGTATTTCCTAAGCATCACTAGAAAAAAAGAAGCGCGCTAGGCGAGCGTTTTTTTATCTAGTCTCATGCAATTTTGTTGAATTGAAATATATAAAAAAAAAAATTCCTTTTCCATCCTAAAAGACGCACGGTAATTTCTCATGAACAAACGATTTTTTAAAATAATTTGTATCATTGAGCAGATAAGCCCAATGTAAGAACGGTTAAAAAAGTCAGATTTTACAGATTCCAGGTTGCAATAAAAAAAAATCCAAGATTTTACAAATTTCTCTTGTAAAATCCGTTTGAGCAAAAAAAAGGAAACACTCAATTTATGACGAATTATCAGTAGTTGCGACTCTCAGTAAAATACAGAAGCCACAAAGATCACTTCCAAGAAACCTCGGAAAGAAAGGTTTCACGATCACATGTGCAAAGTCCATCTAATAAATTGTTACCAGACTTTCTGAATCAAACCTTACAACAACCTTACTAG
The DNA here is from genome assembly GCA_010014905.2 of Druon quercuslanigerum. Classification (NCBI taxonomy): domain Eukaryota; kingdom Metazoa; phylum Arthropoda; class Insecta; order Hymenoptera; family Cynipidae; genus Druon; species Druon quercuslanigerum. The sequence continues at coordinate 4,383 of JAAAKG020086650.1, read as the reverse complement.
ACCACTAATCAGAGATCAAAGATTTGTTCTTTGATTTCTTTTTAAAATGCCAATATCAGGCCTCAGAGTCATTTTATTCAAGGCAAAAAAATGTTAGTCATTTCCGGGTCCGCGAAAATTTTCATGATCATTGAAATTCAAATACTTTCATTTGAAGTTATCAAAACTCAACTGTAAATTGAAGCACTCAATGTTGAACTCTTTCGAATTTTAAACTTTTGGAATTGGACAGTTCAAATATTTCTGATTACAAAATTTAAATCCAGGCTATCATTTTCAATTAATTAAATTAGTCTAAATTAAAATTAAAACTTTCATCTGAATTTTAAAAATACAAAATTCGCCTCCCCCTCCCGTTTACTCAAAAATTTGGAAAAAGAAAAAATTGACCTTTTCCAATTCTTAAAAACCATTAATAACCAAAGTATTCTCGCTTTCAACTCGATAAAAATTTAAAAAATAAAAGATGTTCAACTCCCAATTAAAAACAAACAAAAACGAAAACCAAAACTTCATCCTTTCCAAGTCAATAAAAATTTTAAAAACAAAAAGTGCCTCTCTTCCTATACAGAAAAAGAGGAAACCCGAAATTTCCTCCCTCCCTATTCCATAATTTTTTTAAATTAAGACTCCCCCAATTCATAAAAAAGACTGTAAAAAAGTTTTCAACTTTAACTCAATAAAAAAGGTTAAAATCAAAAAATCGTCTCCTCTAATTCAGAACAAAAAAATTTCGTCCCTTCCCATTGTATAAAGATCTTGAAAACAAAAAACTTTCACTCTTCCAATTCAGAAAACATTGAAAACAAAAATGTCCGCCCGTCCACAACTCAATAAAAATTTGAAAACAATAGAACAATAGAATTCTATTGACAATAGTAAATTCTCCCCTAAACTCAATAAAAATGTTTAAAAGTAATAGAGAACAAATTGAAATTTCCTTCGATTAAACTTAATACAAATGTTAAAAATAAAAAATTAGTCTCCTACAATTCGAAAAAGTTCCGAACTTCAAATCAATAAAAATGCTACAATAAAAAATGATCTCTTCCAATTGAATAAAGCTAATTCATTTTTTCCAATTCCATAAAAATCCTGAAAAAAAATTCCGTCTTCCAATTTGGAAAAAAAATTGAAATAAAAAATTTTCTCCCTTCCAAGTCAATAAAATTGATGGAAATAAAAATGTAAAATTCCGTAAAAATTACAATTTTTCAATTAAATTATTTTAATCTGAAGTCCCTTCAAATTGACAGTTGTTCAATTGAATATTCATAAAAAACTAAACACATTCAATTACAAATTTAAAACATTGATCAATTTAAACTTCAACGTTGATTAATTTTAGCACTTTCAAATTTGAACGATTGAAGGTTTGTCTATTTTAACAAGTCAGTTTCATATTACTTATTTTAAAATTTATAATTACTGAAATGTTGAATAGTTAAACATTGCTTATTATCCAAAATTTGTGCTTTTGTGATTGAAAAATTTCAAATTAAATGGTTTGAAAAAGCAATATTTTAGACTGAAACAATAATTGAATTAGATTTAAACTTAAATAAAAGTGTTCGACTAAAAACCTAGAATTTTTAATTCTGTAACTGTTTAATAATAAAATTTGTTAAATTATTTTAAATCTTCAAAACCACTTGAAATCCGCAGAAATCGCTTAAAATCTGATTATTTCTTTCAAAATATTGTGAATCCCTTAAATATGATAAAATCTCTGGAAAACTCTCTTCTTTTGCATCCCTTGAAATCTACAGAAATTCAATACAATCTTATGAAAATTTTAAATTTTTTTTAAAATCCCTAAGTCCGTCGAATTTGGTTGAATTCTTTGAAATATCTAGAAGTTTGGTAAAGAACATAAAAATTGCTTTAAATCTTCGAAAGTTTTGTTAAGATTTGTACAATTCCTTAAAATCTTAAATATCTTTTAAAAATAATTAAAGAATGTTTAAATCTATAAAATCATAAAGTCGCCACGAAATACCATGAAATCGGTAATTCCATTTCATCTTAAAAAATAATTTCATACAAAAAATCTTATAAAAAAGCCTAAAATCTTTCAAAACCTGTGAATTCTAATGAAATGTTTGTCGTCTTTTAGAAATTTCCTGAAAATTTTGGAAGTACCTTATAAAATCTTTTGAAACATTCGAAATTTTGTAATGCTTTGAAATTTTTATAAAGTTTAAAAATATTTTTAAAAGCTTCGTCTATTTTGCATATAAAAGCATAACACTCTTCGAACAGGATTTAAAATTAAATTATGACTTAATTGGGTTTGCCCCGTTTCCTCTCAATTAACCGCATTTAGTCAAATGGAAAATGAAACTGACCGAGAACGACTCAATCCTTTAATTAAGAATATTCTTAATTAAGAACAATCGTAATATGTAAGAAATGGATTAGGCTTTTGTTAATTAACTAAGAATCTTTTATTTTGCGTCTAAATTTATTTTTGGTGGCAAAATGTACAGTCGCCCTAAACATGAATTAATTTTTCAATGTTTGACATAAAAATTTCAAATAAATAAAAAGCTCAAATTAGATTTCTAGAGCGACGCTAATTTTTTTCCCTGAAAAGTTCATTATTTTAAACATTTAAATTTTGAAATATTTAATATTAATAGGTAGTGTTTTAGGTAAGCAAGCACTTTTAAACGAAGAAACAAATAAAATAATACAAAAACAAATAAAAAAGAAAGGGCTTTACGGAAAATATTTTTTTCACGTTTTCAAGATTTTGAGGCCGGGAGAATTTTTTCTCCTAAAAATACAATTTTTTAATTTTTTTCGTAAAAGATGCAAGACATTGTCTCATTTCATCATAACAAAAAATTGGCAAAATATAAGTATAAGTTTTGTTGTCGAGAAAATCGACTTTTAGTATTTTCCGAAGAATCAACTTTAAAATTTCAGGCGAATTTTGAAAGATGCAAATAAACGTTATCGGAAACAACAAAAAAACGATTAATATCTCAGTCAAAAGTGAAAACTTATAGTTTCACAAAAAGTTTGCAAAAAGTACAAGTGTGGGGTTTTAAAAAAAAGTCAATTTTTAATATTTGTAGAAAACTCACTGCCATTTTTTTATTTTTATTACATTGCAAATTTTTTAAATATAAAACAAACGTTAACTTTTTTTTGAACAAGATCGAAATTAAATTACGCATAACTTCGTAGAATTTTTTTTGTTCCTAATTCAGAAAAATATTGATCGCCTAATGTCTTCTGCCTGCTCTGAAATGGATTCAGTCCAGGATTTAATTCCTGAAAACTGTGTGTGGGGGGGGGGGTCTTTTAAAAGAGAGAAAAGCCGATAATAGAAGACTGACTTGCTAGTCCCTGATAACAATAATAATAATAAATATTATACCCAATTTTTAGACTATTCTAGAATTCTCATGCTGCTTATTTATGTAATACTACGTTCATTTCGCAATACTGCTCCTACCCAAGTAGCTGACTAATCTCTCTAGCAAGCACCCCATGTTCTTATAAACCTTTCTGAAAATATTGACATGCATGATAATAATTTGTATATTGAGAAAGTGTAAGAGGTCGATTTCTCGCGAATAAATTACCGTGATATTGAATCACTGGGAAAAATGCAAGGCACGAAAGTGGTGTCTTTTCGTGCGGTGCAAAGTGCAAGTAAGCACGAAAGGTTCTTTTGAAGTTCTTGATTCGAAATTGAAACGGAAGAATCGGAAGTAAAAAAGAAGGTCACGTTTTGAAGACACTTTTAGAATCTACATTCTACGACCTAAAATCTATACACTGAATCTGACAAGACATAAATCAGTGTATAACGCCAAGTGAAAGCGTGGCAATCAACACTCAACATGCGGGTGTAGTTCAACGGACTAACACTTTCTTGCTACGCGAATTTTCACGAATTTGGTGACATTGCAAATATCTGCGATATACTTATCGCACGCTGAAAAAATGCAACTCCCGAGTCAAAATTAAGAGAGTACCCGGCCTCGGACCCACATTAGAGATCGAAAATAGTATAAATAGTGTCACAATTTTTGAAGAATAGTATCAAGATAGTGTTATAACATTTTTCATATATTAAAAATTAACTTTAATGTTTATTTAAAATGTTATTATCTAGTCTATAAAGACATCAAAATTCCTATTTGCGTACCGCAGGCTTCGCACTTTTTTTTCTTCCTATTACCATGTTTTTTTCTCTTTTTTCAAATTAAATTCGAACCAAATTAATAAAATCCAAAAAGACAATCCTATTTGGTTGAAAATTCGTTTTTTTTTTGGTTAAATCTTCTTTTTTTTTTTATATTTTGAGATTGGAAAATCATCAAATTTTCAAGAATAATTTTATACCTAAAAACACAAAAAAATTCT
>JAAAKG020086639.1:0-16536 GCA_010014905.2 Druon quercuslanigerum | reverse complement strand
AAATGAGAGTAAAATGTCACATTAAAATTACTTACTAATTGTTTTTAATAAATTAACAATTTAAAAAACTCTAATAATTTTCAATCGATTCCTATTAAAACATATAATGATTATAAATAATAATTATTGTTATAATATGATAATTTTTTTTAATAATGCAATTTAAATGATTGCAAAATAATAAGAATTGATTTAATGTAACTCGTGACAAAAAAATTTAATTTAATTGATTCATTAAGTTTTAAACTAATAACTAAAATTATTTAAAACTAAAGAAGTCGATTGGGTTTAATTGTGCAAAATATAATTTAATTCTGATTCCTTTAATTGTTTTTAATAACACAATCAAAATTATTGAAAAGTGATAAAAATTTAATTCAAAAAAAGAATAATTTTTTTCAGAATAAAAATTTGTTTAAAGCTATAGAAATAGATTAGTTTAAATAGCGTAAAATCCAATTGATTCTCATTCCGTCAATTATTTTCTATAATTTAAGTAATAAACAATTATTTAATTCCATTCATTTTTATTCATTATGAAAACATAATTGAAGATTATTCAAAATTATTTACATCAAGATGATAAAGATATGAATAATTATTGAGCTGTCCACTATTTATTAAAAATATTTAAAAACAATAGGCCCAAAATTATAATTAAAAAATTTTTATAATCCATTTTCAGCAGGGAAAATATGTAAATCGACACAGGCTTTGCCAATATTGAGAGGTTAGAACAGGATGAAAATGGCGGGAATATTCAAAATGCCACAGCTTACAAAGGCATCTAAAATTATTCTTAATCAACATTTGCCAGAAATCGAAAAATAAAATAAAAATTATAAAAATAAAAAAATAAAAATAAAAGTAAAATTTTATTCATAAAATAGCTTAATAATAGCTCTGAAAGCTGCGGGCGCAAGGTCCAGAATTTGGAAACTCTAGACTCTTGCGTCCGCATCCGTAGCTTTCAGCGCCAGCGAAAAAAATCCTTTTGACCCGAGTGAATCACTGTAAAGCCATTTCTTATTAAGGAGCGCTCTTAAATTACTAAATTTGTTTAATTTAAGAAAATTGACCAATATAATTTTTGTTCTAAAAATGTAGATCGTGCAAACGTTCATCAGTGAATGTAAATTTTTTTTCCGAAGATGATAACACTTTAAATAGCAGTTCAATATTAAAAATAGGTTTCATATAGTAAAACTTCTTTCATTCCCTTTGAATAACATGATTATAAAAAAAGCATTTGTGTCCATGTCAAATCTTTTTATTTTTTACATTAGTTAAACATTTTTTCTTAGTTTTTGGTTTTCCGCCAATGATTGTATTCAATGTCATAAATAGATAAAATAACCGCGACAACTATACATTGCCACATAATGTCCTCGGTGTTGCACATAATCCCCTTGTTGTGGTATCAGTGGTTCTCCGTCTAATAATACAATGAAAATATAGTTAATAAATTATTTGAAGATGGAAAAAAGTATTAACTTAAAACTGCAATTTAAATTGTGCTAAACTGCGAGTCAATTAAGAATTGAGCAAAAAATTAAATTTAGGTTTCTTGTTGTGAAATGCCAATAATAAGAGCTATTTTATAAAACACGATAGAGGCGGATTCAGAGAAAAATGTTTTTGGAAGAATTCCTTAATTTTCGTTTTGGATTATGTTTTAGTTTTTTCAATTCTCATCTTCACCATGTATATTATAAAGCCTCCCGTCTTGTACTATTCCAATTCGATCTTCATCACGCTCCACCGAAGCACCATTAGGAAGTCTGTCATATCTGGGGGCCATTTGAGCTGGGGGAACTTGTTGTATAAGAAACATAATAGTTATTAATTAATTAAAAGATTTAAAAAATTAATAATGTAGAACCACCAGGGCTGAGGAGGCTAAGAATCCTAATCTTACTTTAAAACTTTGGGATTGTTTTTTTAGTTTGTGAATTATCCAACTCACCTCTTACTATCTTAACTCCGATTGGGTGAAGCGCTCCCTTATAGAATATTGCTGTAGCTTCTCCAGCATTATTGTACGCTAGGCGAGGAGGTGATGGAGGATCACGTGGAGGTAATTGAGGATCACGTGGTGGTGATGGCGACTTTGGATGATAACAGCTAAAACATTTCTTCAGAATCTCACTTGATGCTAGAAACAAAAACATATATAATATTAATATTATTATTATACCATTAAGCTAAGACATGCTGTGTTCAAAGTTCTCTTGTACGCTTCTTTCTTTTCTTTTTGGGCTACCTGAATTTTATCAATCCACCATGCATTACCAGACATTCTTCCTACAACCGCAGTACCACACACTTTGATCGCACATCTAGTAATGATATCCCGGAACTCAGTCCATGCGACCTCTATATCTTTGTTTCTTATACGGTTTCTGTAGGTGCTCAATTTTGATTCGCGTTTGTTTAGTTTTCTTCGGTCTATTTTTTCTTCATTCCTGACCTAAGTTTATTTTTGAGACAAGAAGGTAATGATCAGTATTGCATTCACAACCCCTCAGGACCATTGTATCCTTGACAAGCTATTTCGTTATGACCTCTTTCTGAGTATAAGCCAACTAGTTTATCTCCGTTATAGTTTGTTCTTGAATCTCCAAAATTACCTATTACTCTTTCTGTATCCTGATTTTTGATGCCCATCCATACATATAGCAGAATTATTCTTTCACCATGATCGCAAATATTTACTGCGTAATTTAAAGTGTTCCAGATGGCGTCTTTTACTTATCTGGTATCACTTTCAACTGGGGCGTAGCACGCTATGATACATAAGCTTGTGATTCCTACTTTCATTCCAACCCACAGCAATCTGGGAGATACAAAATCATGATCTTCGAGATGCTGTTTCGCTCTTTTATTCATATTCAAATCTACTCCTTGCCTATCGTGTTATTCACTATCAACTCCTGATTACTTCATTCTAACCAACAGCAATCTGAGAGATACAAAATCATAATCTCCGAGATGCTGTTTTGCTCTTGTATCCATATTCAAATCTATAGAATTATTTGGTACTTTATTATTTTTTACTTACCAACAAAATCAAGAAATAACATACAACTGAAGAACAGTGTACAAATAAAAATTTTCATTTTAGTAGATACAGAGAAATGACTTTTCCAACATTTCTTTGACTCCAACTGAAAAGACTGAATACACGACTTGTATATGTATTATTCATAATATCATTATTGATAAAGAGGATTATTAGAATAGAGTAGGACAATAAAGGTTTAAGTACAGCGAAGTGTGTTGGCTACAAAATACACAAACTTAATTTACTTTCCTTAAAAATGTTCTAGTCTATACCCATGCGTCATCAGCATGTGCTGATTTATAAAAGAGCTTCATTGGAAACTTACAACATTGCATCACTCATTCGTCAATAAAAATTCACGTCACACGTAAAGAGATATCCAAATGCTAATTAATGAATGTAAATAAAGTTGCTTTCCGAGAAAAAATTGTCTTGAAATGAAAGCTTTGTCCTTTCCTTAATTTCTAAAATAGAGATGTGCACAAGTCCAAATTAAATGTATATTTAAAAATTACATTATAATCGATATCTGCTTAACAAATTGCACATTGTTGGAAACCTTGATTAGAGGTCATTGATTTTTCTTATACTGTTTATATCGATATTTTAAACATTTTTCCCATTAAAAATTTTTAACATTTCTTGATCTTAAATTCTAAATCGATTATCAATCTCTCTAGCAATAACCCCATGAGGGATTCTACAAGGGATCAAAGATCGATTATTATTACTCTAATCACATCCACCACTGCCATTCTTGATCAAATATTTCATAGGGTCTCAAAATGATCAGTATTATATACTGCCATAATAGTTCCCAGGTATACGACAAAGTCGCCAGTTTCAGGTAAAAGTGGTCCGCCACCTGATAATGTAAAAAAATATAGGTATTAATTAATTTAAAAAATTAACAAAAATCATTAACTTAGAACTGTTAGATATATCGTGCTAAAATGTAATTCTACCAATCATTGCTCAAGGAATTAAACTCAGATTTATTTGATGTTGAATACCAGCAATTTATGATTTAAAAAAATTATAAATACTAGCAAATTTAAGAATGGTCGTTTAACAATAAAATGTGCCTTTATGTGCACCTTACTCTACTTAAGAAAAAGAACTTTATGCGTTAGGTGGAATTCTCTGATATTTATTTTAGATTATGTTTTAGATTTTCAATTATCGTCCTTACCATTTATATTAACGAGCCACCCTTCATGCACTTTTCCAATACGTTCTCCATACCGTTCCAAAAAAGCACCATTGGGAAGACCACGTATTGGGTCAGAACGTGGTCGTACAGGATGTCCAAGTGTTGCTTTTGAAACAGATTTCATAAGAAAGAAATTTTTATTGATTAATTTGAAGAAAAAAATCAATAAATTAGAGCAGCTAGGAGTATGTGAAGTAAAAACTCAGCGGCGCCGCTAACGAAAAGCAAAATGCCATATAATGCATATTTTTTCATATTTTTTTGCTATTTTTTACACACAAAAAAATGTTTTTGCTCTCTTAGTTTTCGAGAAAACAAGGGCCGCTAGCTTGCCGTCAACTCAGCGGCGCCATCTACAGAAATCATAAAATTTAGTAAAATAACTAGGTTAGATTTTTTTGCTATTTTTTTGCTTTTCAATGTGATATTTAACACTTTCTTGAAATCAACACTTATTTTCAAAAAACAACCCCTCTGTACCACGTAAACAAGAATATGTCAAGAAATAATGTTTTTCAGAATTTTTTACTGTCAATAGAGTCTCTGATTTTTTGGCAACCCTTATGTACCACATAGACATTACCTTGTCAAAAAATAATCTTTTCCAGAAGCCTACACTATCAATAGAATCTTTGATTTTTGGGCTCCTCGAAAATACCCACTTCGATTTTTTGGCTTCAACTCTTAACGATAATAAGCAACCCCTCTGTAACACGTAGACAGAGCACTTTAAAAAAATAATCTTTTTGAAAATTCCACAGTGCCAATAGAGTCTCTGATTTTTCGACTCATCGAAAATACCCCCTCCGATTTTTCGGCTTCAACCCTCAACGTTAAAAAGCAACCCCTTTGTACCATGTAGACATGACGTCAAAAAACAATCTTTTTGATCATTTTAATTTTCAAAAGAATCTCTGAGTTTTGGGCTCCTCAAAAGTGCTTACTCCGATTTTTGGGCTTCAACCCTTAACGTTAAAAAGGAACCCTCATGTACCACATAGACACGATGTACGTTTCCAGCGAGCTTTAATCTATTTTAAAAACTGGTAATATTAAAATTAATAACGATATTCTCTTGTTGTCAGAAGTTAATTTATAATACTTGCGTTTTATCGTTGAGTGTTGCTTTTTATCGTTAAGGGTTGAAGCCAAAAAATCGGAGTGGGTATTTTTGATGAGCCGAAAAATCAGAGACTTTATTGACACTGCGGAATTCTCAAAAAGATTATTTTTTTAAAGTGCTCTGTCTACGTGTTACAGAGGGGTTGCTTTTTATCGTTAAAGGTTGAAACCAAAAAATCGAAGTGGGTATTTTTGAGAAGCTTAAAAATCAGAGATTCTATTGATAGTGTAAGATTCTGGAAAAGATTATTTTTCGACAAGGTAATGTCTATGTGGTACATAAGGGTTGCCTTTCAACGATAAGGGTTGAGATGAAAAATTCGAAGTTGGTATTTTTGAGGAGCCAAGAAATCAGATACTCTGTTAACAGGGTAAAATTTTAAAAAAGATGATTTTTTGACATATTCTTGTCTACGTTGGTTTTTGAAAATAAGGGTTGATTTCAAGAAAGTGTTACAAATTACATTAAAAAGCGTTAAATAGCAAAAAAAAATCTAGCCTAGTTATTTTTTTTTATAACTTTAGTTAAATAATTTTGTTTATTACAAGAGTTGAGTTTTTAAATAAGGGTTAATTTTACAAAAACGATTGATAGCTCATTGTAAAGCAAAAAAATAGCGAAAAAATCTAGCCTAGTCATTTTACTAAGTTTGATGATTTTTTTAGATGGCGTTGCTGAGTTGACGGGAAGCTAGCGGCGCCTTGTTTTCTCGAAAACTAAGAAAGCAAAAAAAAATTTTTTTTTTGTAAAAAAAGCAAAAAAATAGCAAAAAAATATGCATTATATGGCATGCTGTTTTTCGTTAGTGGCACCGCTGAGTTGTCTCGCCTGAGTATGTGGGGTAGGTTGGCGCATTTAAAAGAGATAATGAATATAACAAACAACTATACAACCCTAAATAATAGAAAGATTTGCTCTATGTAACCTAATATTTTATAAGTAGAGGTTTGCGAGATGTGCGTCGCTGATTAGGTTAGGGATTTTTTTAGGGGAAAGTAGATCAGAATTCATTGAGTGCGTATTCTTTCTTTTGATCCAATCGTCATGAGTTCCCGAGATATTCAGGTTTGAGTTTGACTGTGGAACCCAGATCCCGCATTTTGCGCTTATGTATCTACCAGCTACAGTGGCAGGATGGGCGCTCGAGGACAAATACTTAAACTTTAATATTTTGGAAATTAAAGTCCTTTGGATCGAAAGTAAGAATAAGACAATGAAGGATTTTCATTTACTTTCACCCTGTAAAGCTTCAGTCGAATCAGCGACGCATATCTCGTGTCAAACAATTTTGTTTCATCCAAGTGTACAGTAAAGATTTTATATTATTAGTATATACATATATTTCAATATATTTGGAAAAAGGATCCCTTGGTGATTTTAAACTTTGGCTGTGTTGTGCGTACTGAGAAATTTTCTAGATGTGCGTAACGCATTTGACTAGAACTTCCCAGGTTTGAGAATTGAAAGAAGAAATACGCATATGGGGGATTATTCCTGAACTGTCCCATCTTTAAAAGTCATGTCTTCTGATTACCTACAAATTTTTAGAGTTTGTTTGCCTATACGATAGTAGTACACCCACCAATTTTAGACTTTTACTACCATCCCTCCTCGAACTGCAGGGGGTGAACTTTGCATATCGGGACAAATCGGGTATTTTCAAATGGTCATAACTTTTTTTCTACAAATAAGAACTAAATTTTCTATCAGTGATTCCTTAATAAACAAATGATACAGGATTCGTCCTTTCTTTGCCTCGATTGAACTTGCTCTCATGTGTAACCAAAAACATAGACTGTCATTTGTTTCTTGGCCTCAAGCAAAACGTTCCACTTCGTTACTCTACTCTGGCTTCAGTCTCCTGCAAAGTAAAAGCAGCCAACGTGTAGTGCTCAGAATTTTTCTGTGATTTCTTATGTTTCGTTTTTGTTTCTTAGTTGTATACATGTATAAATTGTTTATCCTTCTTTTCTTTTCTTCTTTTTATTTAGTTCAGGTTATGAGTTCGTTTTCTAGTTTCTTTGCGACTCGTTGCTTTCGAAGCAAAGTGAGATCCCGAAAGACCTTTCATGGTCATCTAAGAGCAATTGATCTAAGGCTTCTAACGCAAAAAAACAGCAAATAGTCGTTCCTGATTTGCCAAAGGCAGTAAAATATGTGGTGCTTGTAGAAAAGAATGTAGAACTATCAATTTACAGCCATTCAGAGTTATAGAAGAGCTTGGTATTAACGAAAAGAAAGAGATAAACGAGGGCACAGACTTTTGATTGCCAATAAAAAATAAAAAAGAAAGATGCAATTATAAAAATCACTTAGCAGATCTCGAAGTCCTGAATCAAATAAAAGAAAAATTAGAGCAGAAGGGCACTACATATTCAGAAAAGATTTGTCAACTCACCCTTGCGCCTAAGTCTTGCAGTCGCAGACAAATCATGCGAGAATTAGGTGCAACTGAACATAAAGCCAGAAAAGTAAAAGAGTTAGTTGCCAAAAGTGGAGTTTTGACTTTTCTGGAAGCCAAGCGAGGACAAAAATTGGCAGAAGAAACTGAAAATTTGGTAATAAACGTGTACGAAGATGACAAGAATAGTCGACAAATGCCAGGTAAAAACGATTTTATATCTGTCAAAAAACTAATCAGTACTCGTGAGCATGTATAGAAGAGACTGATTCTGTGCAATATTTCAAAATTATATTCCAGATTAGCCCTACATGAAAATGTGAAAATTGGATTTTCCAAATTCACACAGCTGAGACCAAAGCAATGTGTTTTAGTTGGAGCAATTGTTTAAGTCATGACACTGCAGCTGTGTACATATTTCAAAAGCTCATCAACATGACAGACGGAGCTGCGCAGCATTTTAAAAATAAATGTGCCTTCATAAATATTTTAAATCACCAAAAACATTTTGGAATTTCTGCAGAAACACATTTCCAGGCAACTGCACATGGAAAGTTCCAGGTGACGAGAATGGTAGAAATTTAAAAATACTTGCGGCAAAAGATAGTTTGCAGCGCTCAGCACAGAATCCAATCCTAACTGCGAAGGAGTTATTCGAATGGGCTAAGAATCATTTAAAGGAAACATTAATTCTTTTCAGTTCGCAAGAAGATCACACAGAGATGAACAAAAAACTAGAAACTGGATTCACTGAAGCAATTACAATTCCCGGCACTCTAAAATACCACGCATTTATTGCAAATGAGAACGAGCAATTAAACTGAACAAAACTTTATTCGCAAGAGAAAAAATTATCTGTTTCCGAAGACAGTCAAAAAGCCTCAAGGTCAGAGAAGCAAACAATGCGGACTAGCCAATCTGTCCAAACGCGCGAGGAAGGGTTTCACTCGGATATCTTCGTATCACTACATAACTATTTTCAGTCTCTAAACGCTAAACAACATTCTAATCGAAAAAAGTCAAGCTTTCGTTTAAAATTACTTTTAAAAAATTAAAAACTGCACAAAGATCAGAAAATGTTAAATAAACCCCCTGTAGTTTGAGAAGGGGAGGTAGTGAAAGTCTATAAATTGGTGGGTATACTACTATCATATAGGCAAACAACCTCTAAAAATTTCAAGGCAATCGGAATACACGACTTTTATAGTTAGGGCAGTTCAGGAATAATGCCCCACATAATGGATTTTTATGTACTTTTACCCTGTGAACGCTCAGTCGCATATGCGACGCACATCTTTCGAGATTACCTTGTAGGTAAAAAGAATTTTTTTCTGAGTCTACTATTTCAGGTTTGCAGTTTATAGAAAATGCAAACTAACACTAGCAGTAGCATTTTTGCACCAAATTATGTGTCATTAACCATCGTATGATGTAAGCTGAGAATCGTTATCCAAGTTTAAAATTTGAGATGGATTTTTGTTGGTAAATTGTAGCTCTCACCAGGCATTATCTTATCTTTGATTGGCGTTAGCACTTCGTTATGGAGTATTGCAACAGCTTTTCCTCTTGTATCGTATAATAGTTGAGGAGGTAGAGGAGGAGCACGAGAAGACGAAGGAGAATGATGTGACGGACGAGCACGAGTTGACGAAGGAAACCGAGTTGACGGAGGAGCACGCGTTGACGGAGGAGCACGCGTTGACGGAGGAGCACGCGTTGACGGAGGAGCACGAGTTGACGGAGGAGCACGAGTTGACAGAGGAGCACGTGTTGACGGAGGAGCACGTGTTGACGGAGGAGTACGATTAGACGGAGGAGTAGGAGGTAACGGAGAAGAATGAGGTGTTGAAGGATAATTGGCTGGCGATGACCGCCCTGCCGACGACCGCCCTGCCGACGATGACGGTGACGGCGGCGATGGCAGCGACGGTGGCGATGGCGGCGACGGTGGCGATGGCGGCGACGGTGGCGATGGCGGCGACGGCGGCGACGGCGGCGACGGTGGCGATGGCGGCGACGGCGGCGATGACGGCGATGATATCGTTGAACAACTACAATCAAAACATTTTATCGAAATCCGACTTGATTCTGGAAGCAAAAATATATGAATTTGTTATTATTAACGAATTTTTTCAATAAACCCTTAATATGTTTTATTTACTCAAACTAAGGAGACCCTACATGTAATTGCAAAGTCAATTAGTATTAGTCAGTGATTCAGACACAGGAAGATTATTCTCGTTTGCTCGAGGGACTGCTAACGGAGAAATCTCGAAATCTTAAATCTATGAATGTGGCAGTCTAAATTAATTATCATAGAGAGTGCTAAGATTTCTTTGAGTTTCCTGGGAGTGCCCAGAATGCAAAAACTCTAGAGATGAAATCATTCTCGGCTAAGCTTGGCGGCGTTCGGATAAAGTTCGACTCATCAAGGCAACGTCTGAATCACGAGCGTTGGAAAATGTGAGCGCTCCACACTTGGTGAAAGGTTTTCAAAATTTTAAAGAGTTCCTCAAAGAGTTCTTCTAAGATTTTCAGTTCAGCAGACTATTAATTTGTTTAAATTATAGCTAACTCAATTCTTAAGAGATTTGTAATCCTTGATGTTTTCAAATCTAATTTTTTGCATATAGGCGATATCGGGACAGAATTTTTTTTTTTAATTCATGGACGTGGAACGAAGAAACCAGCCTTAGGGCCAATGAGTCGATTCCCAGAATTTATATGATCAAAATTAAATTTTTTTGAGCTCAAAATTGTAAAGTAATCTTCCTTCTTGATTTGTCTTTCTTTGACTTTGATCCGCTTTTCCTCTTAAACTTATTTTCGGCGCTAAGGCTGGGTTCTTTGTTCCACGTCACAGTAATGGATTTCTTATTTTATTATCTTCTACTTACGAACAGAATTAAGAAATAATATAAAATTGAAGAGCAGGATACATAGGGAAATCTTCATTTTAGTAAAGACAGATAAAGGAGCTATAAAAAATTTCTTTAGCTCCAACTGATTAGATTTCGAATATGCTTAATTTGTATATTCAAAACTATTATCTCATTATTCACAAACATGACTATTTGGAATTAATGTATAGTTAAGACAAGAGAGGTTGGTGAAGAGCGAAGTGTGTTTGCTTCAAAATAAGAAAACTTTATTTACTTTCCTTGAAAATGTTTGACTTTGGATCCATACGTCATCAGCACGTGCCTATTTAAAAACGAGCTTACATCATGGAATTTTTCATTCAGGAATAACAACGCATGGTCTTGCGAAATCAGACTTTGACTTAAACAATGTAGGAAATTGAAGAAAAGTAAATAAATTGCACTGACGAATCACGTTTTAAGAAAAAATGTAATAGTTAAAATTACATTTCATCGGTGAAAAAAGATTCTTCCCATTCGCACGGTTGGGAATTAAACCCAGGTCTTCCAAATGTCATTTGGGTGCTCTATCCACTAAGCTACTGGAGAGATCGAAAGATAAATCTTTTTTCAGAAACATGCCATATGGCAAGGTTTAAACTTTTAAAAAAATGTAGAATTCTGAATTTCAGAGGCATCTTAGATCGATATTTAATATTTAAATCTTCAGTTAAAAAAAATTAGTTTTCAACAAGAAAAACAACACAGTCTTAACCAAAGTGATGAATACTCAACTAAAATCATAAATTTTCAATCAAAAGTTGAATCTTTAGATTTTCAGTTAGAAAAATTAATTTTCATCCGCGGAGTTACGTTTTTAATTAAAATAATGAAATATTCAAATGGAATAGTTAGACAGAAAAAATTGCAAACAAACTGTTAAATTATAAAGCAAACAGACGAATTTTTCAAGCAACTAATAAAAAAAGAATTTTTAGCAGAAAAGTTAAGCACAGTAATATAAAGTTACTTTTATCAATAAATCATTGTTGTTAAATTTTATATTGCAATTTAAAAAACATTGTATCTCTTTTCCGCTTCTTGAAAGAATTCTTCGCTTTTCCTTGTTTTTATGAAACTTTGTCTTTTCCCTTGGTTTTTCCCCTTTTCCATATTGAATTTTCCCTTAAAATTAATAAATTGATGATAATTTTCCCCTTTTCCCGTTTTTTCCTCTTTTCCCTTTTCCCACCTTTTTCTCGTTTTTTGCTTAAATGCGAACTAAATTAATAAAGCACAATACAAAATTCAATTATTTTTGGTCAAAAGTTCAACGGTTTGGTTAAAGGTTGAATTACTTTGTTAAAAATTATTATTTTTTTATTATAAATTCAACAACTTTGTGGAAAATTCGCTTTTTTTGGATAAGAATAAGTTTTTTTAACCAACAATTTTTTAATTGCAGAATAAACTATTTGATTGAAAACTCCACGTTTTAGTTGAAAAACTAATATATTTTGTATATTTTTATTTTTTTTTGTTTAAAAAATCAACAATTTGGTTGCAAATTAACGGATTTTTTCAAATTTCATATTTGTTGTATAAAATTTAACTATTAGATTGAAAATTAAATTAATATTATAAAAATTGAACTGTTTAAAAGAAAATGGACTTTTTTGTTTAAAAAAATCGTATTTTTGGGTTAATAGTTCAATTTAAACTGTTTTTTAAATATATAGATTTTTTACTTCAAAACTAACAAACTTGCCTCAAAGTTAATTAATTTTATTAAAAATTTGTCTTTTTGCATAACTTTTCTCAGAGAAAAATTCATCTTTTACATTCAAATTTAAAATATATGATTCAAAATTGGTCTTTTTGGTTGAAAATGTAACTACTTTGTTCAAAGTTGAACACTACATTTCAAAAATTAATTTTTATGCTTTTTAAGTTGTAAAATAAATTATTTTGTAGAAAATTCATGAATTTTGAAAAAAATTTCCTTTTTTGTAGAATGAAGTACTTGGTTTTTAATTCATCTTTCAGTATTGCAAAATTTATGAACTTTCTTGAGGATTCAACTACTCTAGTAAAAATTTCTTTTTCTTTTTACCTAAATCAACTCACTCAAAATGCGACTTTTGGAACGAAATTCATCTTTTATATTTAAAATGTCATTTTTGATAGTTTAGAATTCATATTTCTGGTTGAAACTTATATTTTTTAATGAATATCAGAATAAGATATACGAACGCATGGATAGGGTAACATTGCTGGGAGTGCGGCTAGAGTGTGTGGTACTGCGTTTTTTCAAAAGAATGACTAGGGATGCTAGTTAGTAATTCTTATTGGCAAAACCGTATAATTTAAATTATATATTTCCTGTTATACAGCTTACCTGAAAAAACAGCAACATATTGCATCATTAACGAGGTACGATATTTCGAGATAATAATGATTTTTATTGGTTTTAAGGAAAATAACTGATTTCAGGTACAATATTTCAAGTTCAATTCTCGTGCAATTTTTTTAGAGCACAAATCAAAATTAGGAAGTTATCTTACTCTAAATATCTTTAAATAAAGCCTTGGCAGAGATAACTTTGGATTACCAATAAAAATTTAATTTAAAATTATGTTCCTAATATGGCAAGAGATTCTTGTCCAACGTTTTCTCTGCAGGGACTTTAAATTCTGATCTAGATATATGCATAAGTCGCAAGTATAAAAATATCGCAAAATTTTTAAAACGGACATTTTATACAGAACAGATAAATTACCTACTTAAATTCGAATAAGTTCCTACTTAGCAAATCACGAACTATTATAAATCCCTCGCCTAGGGCGCGGATTTTCTGATACACTTTATTTGGTCGCTTTGATTGTTAAAGTCTATTGTTCTTTACAAATATTTTTATAAGAACTAAAAATAGTTGTAGAATTAGGGTTCCGATTTGATAGATTTTTGAAATTTACGTTCTTTCTCTAACTTCTTCTTCATTCCCGGATTCTGCATTGCCTGAATTTCCTCTAAAGACCTTCCTTTCGTTTCAGGCATTATCCAAAATGTGATCACAGATCCGAAAAATGCTGTTGTTGCAAAAAAGAAAAAGGCCGTATAAACACCAGCAGCATTGCTCAAAACATTATAACCTGCCGAAGTAGCGAATGAGAAAAACGATCCCATAACCATCCCACAGGCAACCGCCCTTCCTTTCACATTCATCGGAAAAATTTCTCCTTGAACAATAAAGGGAATAATACCGAACCCTAATTGATATAATACATAAAATAGAATCAGTGCCACAAGTGGTAGCATTTTAAAAGAAGAGACATCAGTCTTAAGGTACAATTCCATAAAGAAAAATAAACCAACGCTTCCTAAGGAAATGGAGGCTAATAATCCAGAAGACAAAAAAAGGGTTCTTCTATTAAATCTATCTATCACGACATTAGTTGCTAAAGAAGCAAGTAATGAAATTCCATTTAGAATCATCACCTCAACTCCTGGATTCATGGAGGGACTACTTTTAGTGAAAATCTGTTGAGCATACGCAGAAATAGCCTCTATTCCTGACAGGAATTGAGTCAGCTTCATGCAGAACATAATCATCAAGCCTTTCCTATTACAGCTTTTGCTGATCAGTTCCATGAATCCAGATTTGCTAAGGCTTTGAGCCTCGTCCATTGCTAGTTGCATTTCCCTTATGTCTGAATCCAGTTTATTTGATTCATTATTTCCTCTCAACTTCATCAAGCATTTGAGAGCATCATCATCTCGACCTTTCATCAGGTAATAATATGGTGTTTCTGGTAGGAGTGGAAATATCAGCAAAAAAATAATTGATATAGAGGCACATATCAGGTTCAAGGTCTCGTAGGATAAATAAACTGCCATTGCTGTAAAGATGAAGACGCCGGCTGAATACGTGATATTTATCATGTTGACCAAAATACCTCTGATGTTCTTTTCAGAAATTTCTGTTATGTATATCACCAGAGGAGCATAAACACCTCCTTGACCTATTCCAGCAATTAATCTTGCGATATAAAGATATACATAATTATTTCCGAAAATGATTAGAATCCAGCCGATCAATCCTGGTAGGTAAAAGAGTAATAAGGTATACTTTCGGCCTATCCGGTCAATGAATAATGGATTTATCAGTCCACCAATCAGGTCCCCGAGCATAAAAAGAGCAACAATCCAACCTCCTTGCGCATCTGTGACTTGGAAAGTTGAATTTTCGCTGGTCAGGTAGGGAATAGCTGGTGATGGCCAGGCTGCGTAGGCTCCCCAAATTACTGTAGACATGCAAGCTGAAAATTTAGAATTGTTAGATGTTATTTTCGAATTATGTATAAATTAATACTGTTTGTGATATCTATATCTTATTCTTTCTTACAACTAAATAAATGTTATTAAATAAGGATCGGTGTTTAATAAGTGATTTAAGACCACTGTACGTCCACAATCTCTTAGATTTTGACATAATAGCGAAATGTGGTTTATGAAAAAAGTTTTGAGGTTATACAAAATTTTGCAGTTTACAAACGCTGGCATTCCTATAGTGTCTCACATGCATTGGAATTTTACAATACATGTGGAGTAGACAGTACATTTTTTGATCGAGACAAAACTTTTGTTGATGAAAACTCCTGCAAAAAAACAAGAATCCAACTACCAAATTTGGACCATACTGAACAATCAAACAAAAAAACTTTTTTCAATCGCAATCTGAAAAAAATTTTGTTAAAAACAAAACTGCCGAAACGTTGGTAATGTCATTTTACTTTTTATTTTTTATTTCCAATGTTATTTTTTTTGTGATTTGATAATATTCATAATAAAAAAGACAACAGAAAGAAAAAAAAGGAAGGGGATGTGGTTGGTTGCTTTCTCTTTTTTTCCCTCTTTTTTAATTTATTTTGAAATTTTTGTTTTTAACAACAAATTTTTTCAGATTGCGATTGGAAAAAGTTTTATTATTTGATTGTTCGGTGTGATCCAAATTTGGTATTTGGATTCTTGTTTTTTTTGCAGGAGTTTTCATCAATTTGATGATTGGACGCTAAGTAAGATTTTTGATTTATATTTTAATCTAATTTTAATTTCTTAAATTTTAAACTTTTGTTGCTGTATAGTATATAACGCGCGGCTTTATATAATTCGAGATATTCGTGGAATTTAGGGAATTTGTGAATTTCATAGAATTGACTGAAAAAAGGAATTCACGGAATTCATTTAAATCCCAGAATTCACAGATTTCAAGAAATTCACCAAATTCAGAGAATTGACACAATTCAAAGTATTCAATGAATTTATGGCTGAAATCACGGAATTCATGAAAATCAAGGAATTCATGGAATTTAACGAATTAACGGAGTCTAAAATATTCACGGAAGTCAAGGAATTTTTGCTATTTCAGACATTTATGGAATTAATGGACTCCACGGAGTTTATAAAATTTGTGGAATTTACGGAAATTCTAGAATTTACAGTATTTATGTAATGCACGGAATTCATAGAAATCACGGAATTCGTGTAATTCATGAAAATCGCGGAATCCAAGGATTTCATGAAATTCAATAAATTAGTATAATTCAATTAAATCAAGGAATTTACAGAATGTCTGCCATTCATGGATTCTGACTGATTCCTTGAATTCCATAAATTTCGTGAATTCCTTGAATTCCAAGAATTTCTTGAATTTAGTGAATTAAATGAATTCCACGAATCCTATGAATTCTGTAAATTCCATAAATTCCATGAATTCTGGTAATTCCTTGAATTCCAGGAATTCCGAAATTCTCTAAGTTTCGTGAATTCCTTCCTTTACATACTTAATTAATACATATTTATATACATTATATA
>JAAAKG020086628.1:0-16537 GCA_010014905.2 Druon quercuslanigerum | reverse complement strand
AATTAATAAAATAAAAAAAAACAGAAATAAGAGTAAAATTAATATTAAATATTTATATACTTTTTTATAATGATTAAGTTAATTGCATAACAGAAAGAGCGAGAGAGGTACTACATTTCGAAAATAAATAGTACATTTTAATATACATTATATATTAATATAAATTAATAAAGTATTTGATGCCGAATTTTCCCTCGCTGAAAAGCCCTACGCTAGACAAATGTGTTTGTTTAAATTCTATTAATAGAAGATAAGGAGGTGGGGATTTCTAGGAATTGCATGTTAGTGTCAGGATACATTTTCAAATGTCTGTTTTTCGCAAATGTCTTCGCAGTTTTAAACTAACACGGAAAAGAATAATAATGTTATATGATTGTACTTTCATAACTTCAATTAAGAATTAAAAAGCAAAAGAATATATCATTGAGAAATAATACAGAGTTAATAAAAGTTTTAATGCAATCTTGAAAATCAAAAAAGGTACATCTCATTATAAAACGGTATGAGCTTCAAATAAGTGGAACTTAGAGCTACCATTTACCACTCCACAGGTTTTTAGTCGCATGCTTCCTGATAGTCAAGAAAGTTTCTTACAATGCTGAATCGTATGCTGAATACCCTTAGATTCAAGAATAACAAGATATTCATATGATTCGCCTGCAGACATTGCCTCGATTTCATTTTTGAACCCGTTCTCTCACTCTGCGATCCCTCATTCAATTTTAATTGAATGCACTGTTCTGCTTTGTCTAGGCCGAAGTCCATGAGGATATCATTGGAAAACTGCTTTGTGACATCGATCACTTGCTCCAGCTTGTGGGCTGAACCAGCGTACAGCTTAAGTTCATCCATGCACAGAAGATGGATCATTTGATAATCACCTTCATTATCATGAATTCTGAACCCATGAGACATACTGTTTAGTGTTTTGCTCAATGGATTCAACGCTAAACTGAACCATAGTGCACTGAAGGAGCCTCCGTGAAATTTACCTGTCTTAATGCGTATTGATCTAGTTATCCTTGAATGTCCATTATCAAAATACTTCACTCTTATAATCCCCAGAGCCCCATCGCCTGACTTACAAAGGCAACAATGCGTGGGCAGATCTTGTAAAGTTTTAACACTTTAAGCAAATGGTTATGCGGCACGGAAGGAAAAACTTGCTTGTAGTCAATGTATGCCATGTGTAAGTTCCTTTGATGCTTACGAGCTTGAGTCATGGCAGCAGCATCTATAGTGACTAGATCTTTACATCCTCGCGACCTTTTACAATATCTTTTTTATTCTTCTGTAAGGATGTCATTCTAGCCGCAATGAGAATATACCTTATCTGCAATGATAGCTGTAAGACATTTATAAATTGTTGGAAGAGAAACTATAGGTCGAAATTCAGATAGATTTTGATCATCTGGTTTTTTAGGTAACATACACGTAGTACCTTGGAGCATAAAGTCTGGCATTAGATCGGGGTGTTCAATCATGTTCTGAAAACACCTTACTAACGCATGATGCAGTCTCGTCAGGTACTTGTACCAGAAGTTGTGCACCATGTCCGAGCCTGGAGCTTTCCAGTTACTTGTCCTTTTTAAGACCGCTGAAACATCTAAAGCACTGATGTTTGACAGCTGCATTTCAGGGCTATTTCCCGCCCTTTCTGCCTCCAGTTCGAACTACGCAGTGTCCAAATTGCATGTCTATCGCAATTCTAACGTAGTTTGTAGGTAAAACCTAGCTGTTGAGGTCGGCATCAATATTATTATCCGGATGTTGTTCTAATGGATCCGGTACATGATGCTCATTATCCTTAGCACCTATGTCTTCAGCTTTAATAAAGTTTTCGTTGTCCACATCTTTCAAGGAGAGTTCATTAATAGGAAGCTGCTATTCCACTTCCATTTTAATAGCAGCCAGATTCTGCTCATTTATTGTTGTGGCTAGCTCTGGATATTTAAGTAAGAAAAGTCTAAATGTTCTCTCCTCACACATTGCCTACATTTCTCTGCCAAAAAATAAAGGCGCATAACATCTCTGTTCATATGGTATGTCCGTTTCCATCGCTTTTTTGGTTGCTGAACCTCTGCTTCTGCCTCCGTTGGTATAAGGCCATCCACCTCTGGAGGATGTGGTGGAGTTGGATCATCAACAGGTTGAGGAAGAACATCAATTGCCCCTGCTTGACCGTTTGACGCGGCTTCCTTTAACGGATATTCATTGCCGTCGTTTTTCCACGCTAAATCAATCTGTTGCTTAATCTCCATTGCTCGGTCTTCTGCGATGTGTAGATTAGTCCTGATGTACTTCGCCTTAGCGATAAGATGTCTTAGTGCGACTTTCTGTATAATAGGATGCTTTGCAGCAAATCTCGTTCTTACATTGTATCCTTTTTCCATTTTTGTTTCAAACTTCGCACTTTCGTAATAGAGATGCACAAAA
Source organism: Druon quercuslanigerum (assembly GCA_010014905.2). Classification (NCBI taxonomy): domain Eukaryota; kingdom Metazoa; phylum Arthropoda; class Insecta; order Hymenoptera; family Cynipidae; genus Druon; species Druon quercuslanigerum. The sequence continues at coordinate 14,101 of JAAAKG020086628.1, read as the reverse complement.
TCCTCTTTTATTTTGGTATCCCATTTGATGCTGTAAATAGCTAACGCTAGCAAAATCATCCTCAGCAGGCACAGTTGATGTTTCGCTGCTTACCGTTTGTCGCAAATACCCAGGTGTTTCATTAGTGCTACCTGTCTGACCATCTCGCAGCTCATCATCACCACCGTCCCACATGCTGTGGCCCCCAGCGGCGATTCCAGGGGCCAAGATTTATGGGTTTTGATATTCTGCTTAGTCCCTTGCCTCTTTGTTATCTGCCTGTCTGGCATGGAAAAGCCTGTCAGTAGCAGTGCTACCGCCAACATAGCCTTCAAAATAATTAGAGGAAATCTCAAGCCCTATCGCGACATCAACGCGAGTACACCTTCGGTAGGCAGAACATCTTAATTATTATTAGTATTATTATTCACAATAAACTACTAAATGATGGCTGTTACGTGATACGGTAAACATTCAAATTGTAAACTATAATATAGGCCTTTATTGGACCATATGCATATATTGCTAAATATATATTTTGTTCATACATTTAAAATTATGTAGCTATTGACTGCTGAGCCTTTGAATTCTAAAATACAAATAAAAAAAAAATCAGACGAATTTCAGTGTCAAGTTTTGATCATCTAGTCAAGATTTTGTGGAAAATTGAACATTTAATAGTAAAATCGACTCCGATTGGTCAATATATTTCTTATATCTTAGGAACAAATAGAATATCATAATTGGACCCAAAAAACGTTACGAATCGATGTTCTATATCAAACATAAGAGTTGATAAGGTAAAATTCTTCAATAATGGGAGTATTTTTAATGTTAACATAAATTCATTATGAAATTACTTTTCCGCAACAAGATATTATTTTCTGCAACAATATATTCAATACAATAATCCTGTAACATTACTTTTTCTTCAAAGCCAAGAAGCAATTTTGCCGAACTTTAAACATAAATGTAAGCTCTGATGCTCATTACTCTATACTTGGTCTTCCATGAACCGATTAACTTTTTACTCGAAACGCAACACTAATTTGTATCTAATATTGTATTTAATAAAACTTTCCAGTAGTCAGCAAGTCGTTGGTGTATATGTTTTGATTTTCCCACTCCGTTGGTTTTTTTTTGACGTAAAACCGAAAAGACAATACCGTCTCCAGGGGTCTTTTTATAATTATAGAGAAGAATTTTTGTTGAGGGGTATTTGGAAAACTTTTGTTTCGCTTAGTTTAATTTTATATTAAACAAAAATAAATGTTGTATAATTTCGTTTCGTTATTAAAACAAATATATTATGAAAGAAAGTTACAATATCTAAACGGTTTTCAGCAGCAAAAACAAAGTTAATAAAAGATAATGAAAATTATAACTTTTGGTAATAGGCTTCGTTTTCTTAATGCAAATAAAAATATCTTCTGGTTGAAGAAAATAATAAAAAATTTACATTTCTCGTCCCCTTATGCGAAACGAAGGTAATATCCCCTATAATAAAAAATATATGAAATTTTACATAATACATAATATAAATAATATAAAATGTTGCTATGCAAAACAAAAGAAAAAAAATATTCTGTTTTCATTGCGCGTTAATTTAGAATCAAAACAATGCCAGTTTGGCTACACGTATCAAAATTTTTGTACGAATAGATTGAAACAGTTTCGTAGACGTCGCAATATAACTCAAAAATGTGACATAACATATCGAGAAAGGGCGAATATCTTTGTCCATAATATATAGTACTAAAATACTTAGAAGAATTTGTTTTACTTAAATTATACTCCGCGAATGATACTCTTGTATCTAGATATGGTAACCTGTATATAGTGGATTCTAGATAAGTGTATTTTAATGTTATATTTTGCCTACACGTAATCAATATTTCCAGTTTAGATATATCTAAAACAATGTGAATTTTTCTTCCGGATTCGATGCATTTTCAGCAACAAAACTATTAGAATAAAATAGTGGGCTCAAAATTGTTACACCTAAAAATCAGCCTGCAATTTTTCAGTGCATAATCCTGACTGCATCTAGCGAATTGGTTAAACCTCATGATTAAAAGTACAAGAACTTTTTATTGTGTAAAGTTCCTTATTATTTCGTCTGTTAATATAAAAAAGGCTTACGTCTTATTATATTTTATCGTACCTAGAACAAAAAAAAATCTTTCTTATAATAATTCTATTTAAAACAAAATGAGTAGCCAAAAAAATTAAATAATAATAATCCAGAGGTGGTATAACAGCGCTACAAGACGGACTTCAAACTATACTATGCTCCAATATTTGACCTCAACAAATAAAAAGGCAAATCTCCAGTTGTAAAAGTTTTTAGTGTCATAAACAAAGTGACGATTTATTCTAAAGTGCCTTATTTTCCATGGAAAAATTGAACACCTTTCAATTTCGTTTTCAAAAGAGAACAATACTTTTGCCTTTTTATCTCGTTTCTCGAAACATGTTAAAATTGCATCGAAATTCGTTTTAGTTTTAAAACAAATTAAAATTATCTGCAATCAACATTCTTTTTTTGAAAGAAACTTCGTTTAATTTTTATTTTGGGTTTAGAAACAAATATAACGAAAAGCAAGTAAATGCAAGTTGCCTAACATATATGATCCGCATGTCCAGATAATTCAAAGAGGTATCTAATAAATTATGGAATTAAATGTGTCATAATTACTGAATATCCATGACTACTCTGTCATAACTTTACAACATGTAGAAAGTTAAATTCGCGTGCTTTTTCTATCTAAGTTTTAATTAAATTAAATGTATTTTTGACATTCACCCTTTATTCTCCATCCCCACGTTCAACTAATACTTAAGAAATACAGGACGATAAAAAAAGTTTTTACTCATATACTTATATTCAGAAGGAACTGTTCTCGCGCTCTTTGCGCAAAAAAATTTCTATCTAGATTGTAGAACATAAACCCATATTTTATAGAAGATGTACCCTGGCTAACGAAAAATCGATTTAACTAATTTTTAGAAAAGATCGAGGTTTATGTCGTCGAAATGCATAAGAGAGTTTTTCTGTTCTGACATTCTGACGTTTGGCAGTTTGGCACGTTTATATCGTTTATATTTTAATGCAGATAATACCTAACGTTTTATAGAGCTATTAACACTAGCATTCATTATGCTAAAATAAAAGTAACGTTTAGCCGAATAATGAAAAATGACGTAAGAGATAAAGCAATTAAATGAATAAATCAACGACTAAAACTATTTAAAAAGTTTTTAAGGTTGGCTGAGAACCCAAATTTTCAGAACGACCATGAATTCTCGGGCTTTCTGTTTAACGATTTTAAGAAAGATATTTAGAAACTTGATCTCTGACAACTTTATTTTGTGTAATGAATTATGCAAGAAAGTTTTATCAGGGCAAAATATGTTTTCAATCATTATTATGTTCATCTAATTAGAATAAGGAAAAGCATTAGTGAGAACATACATAGTTACGAAGATGCTTCTTCATTAAGTCTTTTTGCATATTTCGTTACACAAGATGACTTTCTAAGAGATTATGTTTCTAAATATCGGTCTTGAAAGTAGTTAAAAAGCTTCATTTCTTTAAATGCGGAGGGTGACAATATGTGTTTTGCAGTCCAGAATACACAGGAACTCAAATAACTTGTTGTTATACATTTTTTATTTTTTAATATTTAAATAAAAACGTTTTCTCTTTAAGACTTAATATGCCTACTTACTGTCAAATTAACTGTATGACTTTCGCTCATATCTCTTCTTAAACAAAATTCAGATAAAAATATTAATTTCTCCAGTGTAATAGTGATGAAGTCGAAATCGCAAGTCATTTTTGCGCTCGGACAAATGGTTATACGAGAATTATCGTAATAGTTTTTCCGTAAAAATCTGTGACATTTTCAAAAAAAAAAGATAAAGATTCTCCAAACACGTTTACTTTTCAAAATTCAAGTTCAAAAATCTTTCAGAGACAGTTAATAAGTTTCTCAATTATTGTTACGATATCTAAAAAAGGAATTTTTCCAAATTCGATTTATTATTAGAAATAAAACTGTACAATTAAATTCAAGGCTGCGAATTGTTGAACCCGAAAAATCAGTCTGCAATATATCAATGAATAGGCGTGGCTACGTCTAGCGTGGTATCTATTCTTTAAACATTAGGATAGAAAGTACAAGAATTACGTACTATGTAAAGTTCTTTCCTATTTTGTTTGCGTAGTTTTTAAAAATATGGCTAAAGACTCGTAACATTTTTCGCCTCAAAATGAAAAGATATCTTCTCATAATAGTTGTAATAAAACAAAAAGTAAACGCAAAATAATAATTATAGTAATCTGCAAGTACAGAATCGAAAGAAACTTTACAAATTTTACAAATTTTTGGTATCAAAAGTCTTGTAGAAAATTTATATTCGGGTGCTTTTTCTATCTAAGTTTTATGTAAACGAAATTTGGTTAGACACTTCGCACTGACCCTCAATCACATTTTTAATTGGCATTTAGTAAAACCAGACCATTAAAAATGTTTTCACTCTTATACTTACATTCGGGCAACTTTTTTCGTACTATTTGCGAAAAAAATGTTTTTCAACAGACATTAAGAATAATAAACCCGTATTTGATAGACGATGTAGTATTACTAATTAAAAGTTGATAAGACTAATTTTGAAAAATAATTAGGTTATTATTAACCAAATGCATAAGCCAATTTCCTATTCTGACATGCTAACTACTGGCAGGTCGGCACGTATATATCCCCTGTACTTTAATGTAGATTACAACTAAACATTTTATAGGTTTTTTAACACGGGCATTCATTATGTTTACATAAAAGCAGCATTCAGGACTTTAACAATTTTAGGAAAAATATTTAGAAACGTAATCTCTAATAATTTATATTATATAATGAATTGTGCAAAATAAGGTTCAAATAATAAAAGTTTTCCCTCAAGTCCTTAGGTCATTTTTGAATTGTTTAAAAGAAAACGTTTTGTCTTTCAAATACTAATGACATCAAATAATTTATTCTCATTTAGATGTGTCTAACATTCTAGTTTAGTTTTATAGAGAACATCGTTACTTTCTGTCAAGGCATAAGAAATATAAACACACGTGCAGAAATCGCCAGATATCTTCCAGGGTACATGCTTGGGCCAGGGCGGGGGCCTCTAGCCTGGCTCTAGATTGTATTTTTCAAAGGGTCGACCTCGAGCCCGACTAGATAGGTAGTGGAAAAGTTCTAGCAGCTTTGTGTTAGCTTACAAGAGTGTCATATTAGAGAATCGCAAAATGCCTAAAATAATAAAAAGCACTCGTAGAGTCAGGAGACATCGAGCAAGAACCACTATTCCATATTTGCGTGTAGATTTCAAAAGTAAGTTTTCGATCCTCCCTATTCTTTCACGAGGTTTTCTTTAAAATTTGAATTTACCGCGCTGAACCTGTATCTTGCTGATTGGTGTTCGCCCATTCGAGGGTTCGACTAAAGCACGGAAGGCAAGATACCAAAAACTAAACACATCATTGTCAAAAGTTCAGAATCAGACAAATTAACAATAGACAAGACAATATGTTTAAAAATAATTTCTAGCTGTATTAAAATAAAATGTTACGCTTAATTGCAAAAATAAGCTATTAAAAAAAGATTGGTATGCCACAAGTTTTCTGATAAATTATATAAAGCAGAAGAGTTTTCTATTTAAGTATTGCCAATATTGCAATCGAGATGACGTCGCCATCTTACCCTCTTCATTGTCCTAATTTTCGGATGGCATAGCGTTATTTCTTATTTGTAAAAATGAATGGTCAAAAATTGATTTTTTTCTGGTTAAAAATTAAACTGTTCTGTTGAAAATTGTTGCAGTCAATTCAGAAAAGTGAAATCGTGGTGGATTTAAATTGAATATTATTTTATTTTATAAGATTAGTGAAGACGTAAGTAAACATTAAACTGTTTTGTATTTTGCAAACCATAACCTCACTTTTATTTAACACCAATCTATTATTATCTACAAAATAAAAAGCAATCCGTTTCAATCACAAAAAACATAGTTGAAATTCTTTACGTGTTTTCAATATTAATGTTGATCTATTATATATATAATAATAAATCGAAACTTTTGTATATGATACTATTAAAATTCTGCATTTGTCTTTTAATCTTAACAGAAAAATTAGAATAAGCAACTTGGAACTGTATCCCTTATTTAAATAAAGAAAAAAAATCATACTCATTTTCGAGTTTTAATTCGAAAACTGTAAAAACGCAGTCTGATAATAAAATGTCTAGGGATGAGTTAGGTAGGATACTAGGTGGATCAGGGTCAAACAGTCTTCTGTGAAGGCTCGACTGGAAAGGATCAGGGGACTGATTCTGAGAAGCATCACGGGTGCCTCGAAGTCGACAGCCACAATGGCTCTAGGGGCACTTACAAGTTTGGAGCCCCTCCATCTCACCATCAAGGCCGTGGCTGCGAAAGCAGCCTGGAGATTAAATATGGTAAATGATAGCAGTATCTCGACAATAGCGCGGATACCAATCGATATTGCGAGGAGGCCGACACTGAACATGCTCAGGGACAAAATGTCCACTCGTCGCTATCTCTTCGACGAGAAGTATGGTATTAGCCTATCCACATGAGTGGAATGGCTTAACGACGAGGCACACCTGTCCAGTGATGGAGACAACTGGTTCACAGATGTCTCCAGGAACAGGGAGAACGCAGGAGCCGGTATATATCGTAGAAGGAATGGAATGGGTTTCACAATTACGATGGAGTCCTATTCCACAGTTCTACAATCTGAAATTATGGTCATACTCCAGTGCGCCTATAAGGCAGGGGAGTATGGCAATAAAAGGAACGTTCGTATCTGCTTAGACAGCAGGGCTGCTGTCATGGCTCTGAATGGAATAACGACCACGTCACTACTAGTTTGAGAGTGCTTTGAGGCACTGAATAGGCTAGCGACAGACAACCGAGTCACTCTGCTTTAGATCCCTGGACACAGTGGAATCAAGGGCAATAAGATATCGGACAGACTAGCTAAATTAGCAGCAAAACAAAATTTTACTGAACCTGAGCCAGTTGTATGCATTTCCAGTAGATTAGTTACTGAAGATATTAACAGTTGTCTGATCATGGAACCTCAAAACGAGTGGAATTCTGTCTCTGGATGCAGGCAGGCTAAAACACTCCTAGGCTCAAAGCTAGACTCCAACCGAGCGAAGGAATTGCTCAAGTTCGGGAGAAAGAAAGTCAAAGTCCTAACAGAGATGTTTATAGGACACGGACTCCTCCGGTAGCACAGACTAAAGATAGGGCTTGAAGAAAGTCCACTCTGAACTCAAATATGAGTTCAGACTCATATTTGCAGTACCTGCAAAATGAGTCTGAAATATCGGCCAACAGCGTGGCAGCGGTCCTCTCCCTTTGGAGTGAGCCTTGGAGTCACGCTTGAGGCTTAGAAGGGGACGCAACGAGTTTACCCAGGCATCAGGGGCTGTAACGGTCCCAACACAGAACATTAATAATAAATAATAATAAGCCTGGGCCAGACTCAGCGACGCATGCGTGCGGACACGCCCTGCGGTGCGTATGCGACTCAATTGTTGACACAACTATCTCTAACCTTGGCCTCACGACGCGCAGATAGACCTGCACGTCGCGCCCGCACCATGCGGGCTCCATATCTGAGAAGGATGTAAACAGCGACACTTATAACAATAAAATTGAAACAAATAATAAATTGTTGTGGCTACAAATTGATAATTCCTTAATGTTTTTTATGAATGAACATTCAATACAATACAATGGCGACTCAAAAATTTCATTTTGTGAAATTCCAACGATTCAAGACCTTATTTCAAATAATTCAGTTCCGAGTTGTTTGATTTTGAATATTCGATTTATTATTACTCATTTTATATGAACAACCATATAACGCTTAAATTTACCAAACTGCTACTTTCTTTAATTACAAAATTATTAATGGAGTGAGTTAAAAATGAAATATTCTAAACTGAAATAACATTTTAATAGCATTTTAAAATGCATTAAAGCGTTTAATTATGAATCTATCAGTTTGAAATTATTTTCATTACAAATAGTTTATGAAGGTTTAATCAGACGTTTAAAATTCTTTAAATACTAACGTTTTCTTATTGAAACAGCGAAATTTTTAAAATTAAAATCTGCATGTACATTCTTTAATTTCACGCATCAGATTAGGATCGTCTTTCGAAAGGAATCTATTTACAATTGATCAACTCAAAGAGCTTTTTATCCCAAATTTTCAAATTCAAACGCTCTGAATTATTATTTCTTTCAACTCACCCAAACCTGCATCTTAAAGTTCTTTACATTGCAAATTCGTGATTTAAAATAAATTATTATGTAATATTATATATATAATAATAATAATAATAATAATAATAAAAATCTTTTAAAAAATTTAATTGAGCTGTTTTTAAATTATCATTTGATATGAAATTTCTGATATTTTAAGTGATTGCATGGTTTTTTTCCTTTAAAAACGGTCAAATTCCCAGTAAAAAATAGATTTACTGACATATTTCTGGTTTTTTCCAAAAAATTCCTACCTTCCCGGTCAAGCGTACGAATTTTCAGAGAGAAAAATGTTCAAACTAAAAAAATCGCATTCACATTTATTTCGGTAATTTGCAAGCTACGTGAATATCAAAACTGACAACCCACTTATAATGAAAGGTATCAGTTCATTGTCAACTCCATTTCTTTAAAAATGCTTCATCAACCTTTGTTATATATTTTTATTATTACAATTATTTCACTTTTATGCAAAACACTATTTTCCCAGTGTTAAAACCTTACGACTATACGCGTTTTAAGCGTAACCTGCATTCCACATACCGGTCAATAAGTTACTGCTTTTTCTCTTTGGTAGATTGTTTTCTGCATTTTTACCATCGTATTAACTGACAAATTGTATTTTTTCCAACTTTTTATGCTATAACTCAGCACCTGGCACATCATTTTCATTCACTTTTACATTAAAATTGGGTAAGATAGTGTACATTTCACCCAAAATATGTCCTGATATGTCATGGCGGCTCCTAAGCTTCTCCTGTTAAATAAAAAGCACTAAATAGAATTACACATAGTTTAATTGACATCTACAAAGAAATATTTGATAGTCATATTGACGATATTTCTTGAACCTGGATTCATACAAAGTATCATTTCAGCACATTTTGTCACATATTGAGAATAGACTTTTTCAATAGGTTCACAGATATTATTTGCGAATAAAGCATATATTACAACAACAAAATCACATTACAAGTTTACATTTTAATTAAAATTTACATTTTTAAATGCTTATTTGAGTCCTGCTAGCGATCTTTATAGATTTAATTTGTTTTTTCTGACTCTTTTAGTTGCTTTTCTAAAGTGCAGCATGAATTGAAAATATTTACAATTAAATAGTTTTATATTGAATGCATTTAAAAGCCTTTGATTTCAAATTAAAATTTTTTTAAATCATATAATTTAAATTTTAATGTAAGGTCCTAGTCTTAGTAGATAAAAAATTGTGAATTAGTAGCATTCAAAATAAACTAATAAAAATATTTATTCAGCAGGAATTAATTTTAAAGTTCCACGTTTCTAAGGCACCATATTCCATGTTCTTTCCAGAAAGCTGGACTTTGTTTTGACAGAATAATTCAGATGAGGTAAGCAAAATGAAATTTATTTAAATCATTTTAATCATAATCATAAATTATGAAAATGTATGAAATCTAAAAAGCCGAAATTTTCTAATTTTACATATATTTTCTTGTTTCACATAATCATCCAGACAATAAATATGTATCTAAACTATTGTACGCGTGCATTTTCAAGCGATATATGCAGTTAAAAATAAAATAAAACTATTGAAAAGTACTATAAATATATGTGGGAAACAAATTTTTATTAATTCTGCTTTAAATCACGATTAAAATAATTCGTGAAAATGTTATAGGATTCTTCCTCTGGAAACTACTTAATAATTTATAGGTTAGGTTATTTCTACATATACAAATTAGGTGCATTACTCGATTCGAAACTTTTTTTCTAGTTTTACGTATAGGAATCATAAAATTGACTCACTGAAATGGCACACGATAATTGAGGCTTAGGATCGAATAAGTGGTCATATAACCCAGAGATAACAATATGTCGACACTAAGCCCGCATGGTCCGTGCACGATGTGCAGAATGATCGACACGTTGTGATGGCGAAAATGCTGACTTATGTGACCTCATATGCGGCGCACGACCTGTCCGCACGCGCATGTCGGTCAGCTGCCCTCACAATGTAACCGCATATGAGTCGCATATTGCGTTGTATATTGCATGTCAGCAAACTGCCTTCACATAAATATAATAATTAAAAATTTTTTAATATTTGAGGCACCTGATTGAAAATGGGGACATAAATATGTTACTCAATAGCTAAAGAGTCGTATGTTAGAAAAATAATAGCTGATGGTGTTATACGTCGCCAGTCGGGTACCATTTACACGTGGTGCAATTAGAAAAAACAACACTTAAATCAAAACCACATTTACACCTTCCGAAAATTCACTGAAAAATTTAAAACCACGGTATACGGCCATGTTTAAAATGAATTGAATTGGCAAAAATACTTTGTATAAAAGTACCTGAAACAAAGCGACGCGAATTCTGACTTTCACGATCTCCTATATCATGTAAAGTATAAAGTATAACTTGAATTAATTTAAATGTATATTCTCCTTTCTTTTCAATCCTAAATTTTTTTAAATATATAATTTTAAAGTTAACGTAAGGCTTTAGCCTTAGTAAATAAAGAATTGTAAATTATTTACATTGAAAATAGAATAATTTATTTTAGGCAGAAACTTGATAAATTAAATAATTGTGAATCGATATTATTCGAAATTCCTAAATATTGCAAATTGAACTCATCTCGGAGAAACAAACTCATTTCCCATTAAGAGCCTTAATAATAAAAATTTAATCTTATCATTTTCAGTTACATAATTTAAAAATCGAATATTTAAACATTGGGTGGTTTTAAATTGAGAAGCTTAATACAATTATTTTAAGTTTCCGAGCCTTGCAAATAAAAGAAGCTCTACAATAGTGTTCCGGATGAAAATGATTAACATTTGGCAATTTTCAATTGGGGACGCTAAAACAAAGCAATTTTTAATTGAAATTCTTTTGATTATAGCTAAATAATTTTAATTGAAGATGCTAAAAATATGAAGGTTTCAGTTGCATAGAATAATTGTCAATAGAATCTTTCAAAATTGTAAAAATGTATTTAGTTTCGCAAACAACAATTTTAAATACATAGCGTTCAAATAAAAACGTATTCACCTTGGAAAATTTAGGATTTTTTCGATCAAATTGATAGACTGAAAAACATTTTTTACCTCTTCCAGGTTGACATTTCGCTGGATTTAGTCTTCTAAGAAAATATAGCAGTGTCATTGAAATTTTAAGCTGTTTTAGCTAAATTTGCCATCCAGGAATTATATAGATTATTTACCCAGATTAGTTCTAGATGACAAAATTGAGCTAAAACCGCTAGATATGTAGTTAACACAGTTATATTTTCTTAGAAGATGAAATCAAGGCAAAACTTTTGCTTGGACAGCTGAACCATTTTTTCAGTGTATATTGTTTAAGATTTTTCAATTTAAAGTTCTAAATGCACACTCAATTCGATACAAATAATCAGTGTTTGACACGTTACGTTCTGAATGTAACGCGTTAAGGTTATCGTTACTGCCTAAAAATTTGTAACACGTTACCGTTATTTTTATTAAAAAGTAACGCGTTACCGTTACCGTTACTGAAAAACGTAACGCGTTAATTTGCCGTGCCTTGTTTAAACTAAATATTTAATACATTATTTGAATGTCCAAAAAGAATCTTAAGAATTTGATACATTTCATTGAAAATTTTAATAAAACTGAGCATTACATTTACAGGGAGGTAAGGTAATTTAAAAAATACTTAATTTGTGCATAACATGTTTTTTATTTAAACTATTATTTAGCTTAGAAATCGATGCTACAGTCTACTTAAGGCTTTCAATAATAATTCATATTTTTTAAATAGTACCAATTTCTCGAAAATGTAGTTACTGTACAGAATAGTAGGGTGGTCCAAAAATTTATTGTTAATTTTTTTTCGTACTTTTATGAATACCGTAGAAAAAAGATGTTTTTTTATATTTCATTCGGAATCCTCAATATTAGTTAAAAGAAGTTCAACATTTCTCTTCAAAATTAGCCAAAGAACTTAAATAAAATATCGCTTTTTAAATATAACCCCCCTAAGTCTGTTTTATAGGATCCCAAAAAAACCCATAAATGAAAAAGGTGGTTTTGCGAGATTTCGATGCTAATTTTAATTTTTTGTTCTCTTTTTCATTGAAGTTATTTCTGGTACATTAAAAACCATTTCATACTGATTATTGGTTGTTTACGTAAATTGTTTAAACAATTTATTATTGTCTTTAGAAATTTTATGATAGAATAAAGACAGAAATTCCCGTCTTTTTTCAACAATTTCCCACTTGTTATTCAATTATTTATTAGAGGGAGGTGATAGTTCATAAATATTAACAAAAGTAATTGTTTAAACAATATCTTATTATTATTAATTATATTCTCTTTGATTAATGATAAAATGTTGCGATTTTTCCTGAATGTTCAACTATTTCTGTATTTTATATTATAAGTGGCTTTTTAAAGGATAAGATTTAGCAAAAATAATTTTTTAAACAAATTATTGTTGTTCATGACTATCTTCATCTACATATATCAGTCGTCGGCAAACTTTTTGCACACTTTTCAGGTAAGGGCAGGTTTGACCCGAGACATTTTTTTCGTCTTTCTCGTTTTGTTCGTTAACACTACGTTTTTCTTGGGATGGGTTGCCTTTCCTCGGCAGGGTACATTGTTAGACGAGATACTCAATGTGAATAAAATTTTTCAAATGAATCTTGTTTTAAATACTTATATTAGCGATTTATAAATCTTGAATTCGAAATCTGTGAATTTTTTGCGATTAATTGCATCTAAACTTGTACTTGTCAACTTAAAAACCAATAATTTAATGAAATATAATGCGAACTCAATTTTAAAATAAAAGTGTTATAATGCATTGATTTTTAGTATTTTAAGACGTTTTTTAGATTCTTTTTGATTGAAAGAATTCACAAATTTTGAATTTCGAGGCTTAAAAAGCTAATTTTAAAATTGTGAATATTTTGTTCTGAATTTTAATCCCCGTTACGACAACCGCTTAACAAAGAAAGCATCCGTGGCTAGGGCTGCCGCGCGGCAGTAGTTTGCCGACCACTAATCTATATTCATGCCTGATAGTTGCGTTTTTTCGATAATTTTAACGTTCTGTCGTTTTTTCACTTAGTGAGGTAATAATTAATGGAAGTGAAGACAAAAATTGTTAAAACAATTTAATATTGTCTATAACAATCTTCCCTTAGATAAGTGCTAGAAAGTTCTGTTTTTTTCTCAAATCTTTAATTTGTCTTCGATCTCTTAATTATTAAAAAATAAATAAATAAACGTTAGAGAAAACTGTATTTTTAATAATCTCTTTTTTTGCGAATATATTTTTCTGAGATAAAGCAGATATTTGAAATATGTTTCAAATTTTCTGCACGGATCATATTGAATACAACTTTCTTTTCAATAAGTTACTGAGAAACTTCGGTAAGGGATCAGAAAGGCAGTAATTGTTTAATTGCTAATTGTGGATTGCTAATTTATGGATTGAATAGTTAAGTTACTTTTGCTATTTGGTCACTTATTCAGTAAATGTTTTTTGTATTTAATATTACATTTTTTTAAAATATTTTTTATCTTAAAGTTTTTTTTTGTGATTTTTTCATTTATTTTTTTTTTTGTAACTATTCAATCCATAAATTTTTCAAATAATTTATTTGTTCAAACAGACTATTTCAAAAAGACTTATTCAATACTAAGAACATGATTTGTTTATATACAATGAGATTTAAAAATATTTCTTATTTAAAAATACAATTTGTTATAAATAAAAAATTAATGTA
>JAAAKG020086617.1:0-16539 GCA_010014905.2 Druon quercuslanigerum | reverse complement strand
TTAAATTTAACTTAATAATTTAAGAAATAAATTATCCAGAAAATAAAAAAAAAACTCAGATTCTCGGAAATATTTCACATGATTATTTATCTCGAAAATTAAATTTTAAAGAAAATATTTTTTAACATGTTAAACGACTCCCAAAATTTAAAAAAGAGCAATCTGGAAGATTTTAAGACAATTTTGAACAATTTTTTAAAATTAAAAAAAATTATTAAAATTTCAAATAATTTTGAAAGATATTCAGTAGGTTTAGAAATTTTCAAAACTAATTTAGAATTTAAAGAGCTTTCAAAAAATTTAAAGAATCAGTAAGTTTTTAAAGAATTGGAAAAAACTGTCGATGTTTATAAAAAAATTGCAAGGATTTAAGTAATTTAAAAACTTTTCTGAAGATTCCTGGAAAAATTGTTATGATTTTTTATTAAAAAAAAATTATTTTTCTAGAGAATGTAAAAAGATTTATTATACATATTTTCAAAAGATTTCTAAAAATAACAAAAAAGATCTAAAAGATTTTAAGGCAATTTTATATAATTTTGGTTTAAAAGTTTTATGAAGATTGGAATATAATAGACAAGTTGAAAAGATTCAAAACATTGTTCTTAATGTAAATTTTTGTGGATTTAAAAAAAATTTCGAAGTTTCTTTTATTTTGAGAAAATTAAGGTACCTAAAAAATTGTTTTTAAGATTCCTAGAAATATTGTAACGACCTTTTATTTTAAAAAATTATTTTGGAAAAGATTTCTAAAATGTCGAAGAAAATCTGGAAGATTTTGAAGCAAGTTTTTTTAATTATGAAAAAATTTTGAAAAAAGTTAGTAATAATTTAAGTAACTTTCACTGACGTTAGAAAATTGTTGAAAAAAGTTAAAAAAATTATGTTTGCTTGAAAATGTAACTTTGCAGAAAATTCATCTATTTGAAAATTTCTCTTCTTTGAATTATTTGAACTATTATTAATTTTAAATAAAAATCTTTTCTGGTTAGCATATTAATTATACATTATATTTTTTGAAATTTTTTTATTTTTTAATTTAAAAAAGTTTTTCTTCTCAAGTCGAAAATCTGCGCGTTTCACGATGCTTATATTTTTTATTTATTCTAATTTCAAACGCTAGAGACCTATTTTGAAACTGGAAATTAACAGGCTAGAAAGAACTTCACCTCGAATTTTTTTACAGTTTCAGTTTCCTTTAGAAATGCATGAAAGCGCGAAGAAGTCCTTTTCAACAGCTTCTCAGATTCCTATCACCTAATTTAAATTTTAAAAGTTAGAGATTCTAAACTGCCCAATTTAGTCACTTACTAAGAATTGCGTAAAATGCAAACTAGCAGTGCACTTTGTCTGTGTTTTCTATTTACTGAAAATTATTCTAGATTTTACTACCTTCAGGTAAAACCTTGTTGTTTCTTATGCAGAAATTTTATTTACAAATTCAATTACATAACAATTTTTTAAAATAAATCTGATTTAAGCACTAATTTCACGCTTAGATATTAATATTTTTAAAAATGTTAAGCTATTTTCATTAGGAATAATAACCCTTCCAAAAAGATATTATTTCTAATTTTGTTTTTTACGATGGAAATATTTCTAATGGACTCTGCCCAATCTAGTCTTCGCTGACTGGATAATGTCCAATCTGGACTTCATTAGTGGGGCCATGCTTAATCTAGCCTGTATCATGCCCAATCTTTAAACTTTTGGTTATATTATTTTCTATCTTGCCTTTAATGACTGGATCATGCCCATTCTTGCCTTCATTTTCTGGATCATGCCCAATCTAGCCCTCAATGCCTGGATCATGCCCAATCTTTCCTCAATTGGCTGGACCATGCCCAATCTAGCCTTCACTGTCTGGATTCAGTCCAATATCCGATCATGTACAATATCTACATTATTGGTTAGATTATTTCCTATCTTGCTTTTTTTGATCTGGCCATGCCCAATCTTGTCTTCATTGACTGGACCATGCCCATTCAAGCCTTAACTGCCTGTATCATGCCCAATCTTTAAACTTTTGGTTATATTATTTTCTATCTTGCCTTTAATGACTGAATCATGCCCATTCTTGCCTTCATTTGCTGGCTCAAGCCCAATCTAGCCTTCAATGCCTGGATCATGCCCAATCATTCCTCAATTGGCTGGACCATGCCCAATCTAGCCTTCACTGTCTTCACTGCCTAGCCTACACTTAACTTGTATTTATTGGCTGACCAATGAATAATCTAGCCTTCACTGTCTGGATCCAGTCCAATATCCGATCATGTACAATATTTACATTATTGGTTACATTATTTCCTATCTTGCTTTTTTTGATCTGGCCATGCCCAATCTTGTCTTCATTGACTGGACCATGCCCATTCAAGCCTTAACTGCCTGTATCATGTAAAATCTTTAAACTTTTGGTTATATTATTTTCTATCTTGCTTTTAATGACTTGATCATGCCCATTCTTGCCTTCATTTTCTGGATCATGCCCAATCTAGCCCTCAATGCCTGGATCATGCCCAATCTTTCCTTAATTGGCTGGATCATGCCCAATCTAGCCTTCACTGTCTTCACTGCCTAGCCTTCACTTAACTTGTATTTATTGGCTGACCAATGAATAATCTAGCCTTCACTGTCTGGATCCAGTCCAATATCCGATCATGTACAATATTTACATTATTGGCTAGATTATTTCCTATCTTGCTTTTTTTGATCTGGCCATGCCCAATCTTGTCTTCATTCACTGGACCATGCCCATTCAAGCCTTAACTGCCTGGATCATGTCCGATCTTGTCTTCATTGGCCCAACCAGGTCCAATGTAGCCTTCACTGTCTGGGTCATGCCCAATCTGGACATTATTGATTAGATTATTTTCTATCTTTCCTTTATTGACTGGACTATGTCCAATCTTTCCTTAATTGTCTGGATCATGCCCAATCTTTTCCTAATTTTCTAGAACATGCCCAATCTAGCCTTCACTATCTGGGTCATAACCATGCCCAATGTAGCCTTTACTGTCTGGGGCATGCCCAATCTGGACATTATTGATTAGATTATTTCCTATATTTCCTATATTGACTGGACCATGCCCAATCTTTCCTTAACTGTGTGGACCATGCCTAATCTAGCCCTCACTGTCTGGACCATGCCCAATCTAGCCTTCTCTGTCTGGGACATGCCCAATCTTGACATTATTTCCTATCTTTCCTTTATTGACTGGACCATGCCCATTTTTTCCTTAACTGTCTGGGCCAAGCCTAATCTAGCCTTCACTGTCTGGACCATGCCCAATCTAGCCTTCTCTGTCTGGGACATGCCTAATCTTGACATTATTTCCTATCTTTCCTTTATTGACTGGACCATGCCCAATATTTCCTTAACTGTCTGGACCATGCCTAATCTAGCCTTCACTGTCTGGACCGTGCCCAATCTAGCCTTCTCTGTCTGGGACATGCCCAATCTTGACATTATTTCCTATGTTTCCTTTATTGACTGGACCATGCCCAATTGGTTTCTTTCTTGCTGGTTCTAAGCTAATTTTTTTGGTTGAAATTTAACTATTCTATTTAAAATGGAAAATCTATTTTCTATATTTAAAAATGCAACCATTTGTTTGAAAATGCATGTATTTTGTTGCAAATTTGTTTTTTTTTTTTTGTAGAAAAGTAATCTTATCAGTTGAGATTTCATCCTTCTGATTGAAAATTCAGTTTTTTGGTTAAAAATTTCAAAATTTTCTCGAAAATTTGTTGTATTTGAAAATGTACCTACCTTTTTACTGGAAATTAGAAGGTCAATATTTTATTGAAAATTCATCTTTGTAGGCATCAATTATTTTGTTAAAAATTCATCTTTTTTACCTTTTCGAGTTAAAAACTTCTTTGGATGAAAAATCAACAATTTTG
Organism: Druon quercuslanigerum; assembly: GCA_010014905.2. NCBI lineage: Eukaryota > Metazoa > Arthropoda > Insecta > Hymenoptera > Cynipidae > Druon > Druon quercuslanigerum. Next base: position 12,636 of record JAAAKG020086617.1, on the reverse strand, counting down.
TTTAAAATTGATCTTCTTTTAATTGCAAATTCATTTATTTGATTGAAAAATCATCTTTTAGGTGCAAACGACTAAATTGTTTTGTTGAAAAATCCAGTATTTTATTAAAAAGTTATATTGTTTATGGAAAATGCAACTGTTTAATTAAATATTCGTCTACTAGGACAGATAATTCGACCTTAAGCATTGGAAATTTATGTTTTTTTTTTGTTAAAAAATTAAACTACTTTCTCAAAAAAATTAATTACTTGGTTCAAATTCAACTGTTTTATTGAAATTTTTTCTTTTTCTTTTTTCATTATTTTCGTTTAAAAATGCACGTATTTTGTTAAAGAATCATAATTTTTTATATAAAAATAATGTCATTAAGAGAAACTTCATCTTTTTAAGTGAAAATTCAGATTTTGGTTCAAAATTGAGGTATTTTGTTGAAAATTTTTTTCTATTCTTTCTATTCTATTCTTTATTTAAAAGTTATTCTTTTTAGTTGAAAATTTATGTATTTTACAAAGTTTTATCTTTTTTATCAAAAATTCATGTCATTTGTTAAAAATTCGTCTTAAATCGAAAAAAAATCCAATACTTGAAAATTCATTTTTTGTTGAAAATTCTTTTTATGTTGTTAAAAAACTAAGTATATTAAATAATATTTGTTTTTTTGTATGTTATCATTGATTTTTCTTTCAAATGAAAGCATTCCCATAAAAATTCTATTTTTTATTGGAAATTTAAAACTTTTCTGTTGTAAATTAAAGAATTTTGTTAAAAATATGCTTCTTTCTATTAAAATTTTATTCATTATTTTAAATAAAAATAAAAGTATCCTATTTTTGTTGAAAATTTATCTGTTTTAGTTCAAAATTTACTTTTTGTTATTTAAAAATTTTTTTCACTTTTTTTTTTTAATTTAAAAATGTATGTCTTCGTAAAAATTCATTCATTTATCGAAAATTCAACTTTCGTCGAAAAAAAAAAACAAAATTCCATTACTCAAACTTTCTTTTTTTTTTTTGAAAATTCAATTTTTTATGTTAAAGAACAAAGTATATTCTTTAAAATTTCTTTTTTTGTTTGTTCTGGTTTAATTTTTTTTAATAAATGCTGTCGGTTAAAAATGATATTTTTTATTGGAAATTTAATTATTTTGTTGAAAAATGAAGTATTTTGTAGAAAAGTAATATTTTTCGACAATAATTTAGCTGTTTTTAAAAATTCATTTTTCTTGTTGAAAATTTAAATAATTTGTGGGAAGTTCAATTTTTTTTTTTTTGTTTAAATATTATTTATTATTTTAAATGTAAAATTTGATTTCTTTTTTTGAATAAAAATAAAATTATCCTATTTTTTGTTGAAAATTTATTTTTTCTGTTCACAATTTACGTTTTTTATTAATTAAAAATTTTTTCTCCATTTTTGTTTAAATTTAAGAATGTATGTCTTTTCTTAAAAATTCATTCATTTGTTGAAAATTCATTTTTTCTCAACAAAAAAAATAGTATTTCTTGAAAATTCATTTTTTTGTTTGTTAAAAAACTAAGTGTATTTATTAAAATTTGTTTTCTTGTTTAATGGTTCAATTTTTTTCAAATGAAAGCATTCGGTTAAAATTGATATTTTTTATTGGAAATTTAAATATTTGGTTGAAAAATCGATTATTGTGTTGAAAAATCAATTATTTTGTAGAAAGTTTAAATACTTTGTGGAAAGTTTATTTATTTTTTATTTTTGTTGAAATATTATTTTTTTGAGTGAAAATTCAACTATTTTATTTTTGGATAAAAAATTCTTTTTGATGAAAATTCAAGCATTCCTTTGGAAATATGGGTATTTTATTGAAAATTCTGGTGTTTTTTTTTTTGTAGAAAAATAATCTAATTAAATTAAAATTCATCTTTTTGCTTGTGATTTCAATTTTTCTATTGTAAATTAAAGAATTTTGTTTTAAAAAATGCTTTTTTTTAGTTTTAAATTAAAATAAAAGTATCCTATTTTTTGTTGAAAATTTTACTTTTTCAGTTCAAAATTTACGTTTTTTGTAATTTAAATTTTTTTCGCTCTTTCTTTTAATTTAGGAATGTATGTCTTTTCTTAAAAATACATTCATTTGTTAAAAATTCGTCATTTCTCGAAAAAAGACAAAATTCCATTACTTGAAAATTCATTTTTTTCTTGAAAATTCATTTTTTTGTTTGTTAAAAACAAAGTATATTCATTAAATTTTTTCTTTGTTATGGTTGAATAAAAAAAATAAAAGCATTCGGTTAAAAGTGATATTTTTAAAAAAATATTTAGCTGTGTTTTGGAAAACTCGTTTTTCTGCTGGAAAATTTAAATACTTTATGGAAAGTTAATTTTTTTGTTTTTTGTTGAAATATTATTTTTTAGAATGAAAATGCAACTATTTTATTTTTGGATGAAAAATTCTTTTTGATGAAAATTGAAGTATTCTGCTGGAAATATTGGTTTTTTTATTGAAAATTTATCTTTGTGATTTTAGAATTCATGTATTTTATGGAAAATTCGTTTTTTTTTTTTGTTGAAAAATAATCTAAATAAATGAAAATTCATCTTTTTGCTTGTGTTTCCAAATTTTCCTGTTTTAAAATAAAGAATTAAAAAAAAAATGCTTTTTTTGGGTGAAATTTCATTTATTGTTTTAAATCAAAATAAAAGTACCCTATTTTTTGTGGTAAATTTATCTGTTTCAGTTCAAAATTTACGTTTTTTGTTAATTAAATTTTTTTTGCACTCTTTTTTTATTTAAAAATGTATGTCTTTTCTTAAAAATTCATGTCATTTCTTGAAAATTCCTCTTTTTTCAAAAAAAAAAAAAATAAGTTCCATTACTTAAAAATTCATTTTTTTGATGAAAATTCTTTTTTTTTGTTAAAAAAAAAATCTAATTAAATTGAAATTCATCCTTTTGCATGTGATTTCAATTTTTTGCTGTAAAATAAATATTTTTGTTTAAAAAATGCTTTTTTTGGGTAAATTTTTATTTATTATTTTAAATAAAAATAAAAGTATCCTATTTTTGGTTGAAAATTTATCTTTTTCAGTTCAAAAGTTACGTTTTTTGTTAATATAAAAAATTTTTCACTCTTTTTAATTTAAAAATGTATTTCTTTTTTAAAAAAACCATTCATTTGTTGAAAATACGTTTTTCCTCGAAAAAAAAAACAAAATTCCATTACTTGAAAATTCTTTTTTTATTGAAAATTCATTTTTTTATGTTAAAAAACTAAGTATATTCATTAAAAAAAAATTTTCTTTGTTATGGTTGAATTTTTTTAAAAATGAAAACATTCCGATAAAATTCTATTTTTTATTGGAAATTTAATTATTTTGTTGAACAGTCAAGTATTTTGTAGAAAAGTTTATATTTTTCGACGAAAATTTAACTGTGTTTTTTAAAATACGTTTTTCTGGTTAAAAATTTAAATACTTTGTGGAAAGTTTGTAATTTTTTTAAATATATTACTTTTTTGGATGAAAAATTGTTTTTGATGAAAATTTAAGTATTTTGTTGGAAATATAGGTATTCTATTGAAAATTCTTTTTTTTCTGAAAAATAATCTAATTCAATGAAAATTCATCTTTTTGCTTGTGACTTCAATTTTTCTGTTGTAAACTAAAGAATTTTGTTTAAAAAATGCTTTTTTTTGGTTAAAAACTCCTTTTTTTTATTTAAAAATTTATGTATTTTCTTAAAAGTGCATTTATATGTTGAAAGTACGCCTATCCTAAAAAAAAACAAAATTCCATTACTTGAAAATTCATTTTTTTGTTGAAAATTCATTTTTTTGTGATTGTTAAAAAACTAAGTATATTCATTAAAATCTGTTTTTTTTATTTGTTATAGTTAAATTTTTTTAAAAATGAAATCATTCCATTAAAAATGAATATTTTTAATTGGAAATTTATCTTTTTCTGTTCAAAATTTACGTTTTTTCTTAATTAAAAATTTTTTTCACAATTTTTAAAAATTTTAAGATGTATGTCTTTTCTTAAAAATTCATTTATTTGTTGAAAATTCGTTTTTCATCGAAAAAAACAAACAAAATTCCATTATTCGAAATTTTGTTTTTTTTTCTGTTAAAACTTTAAATAATTTGTGGAAAGTTTTATTTTTTATTTTTTTTTAAATTATTTTTTTGAGTGAAAATTCAACTATTTTATTTTTGGATGAAAACTTTTTTTTGATAAAAATTTAAGTACACTGTTGGAAATATGGGTATTTTATTCAAAATTTATTTTTGTTCTTGAAAATTTATTTTTTTAATGGAAAATTTGTTTCTTTGTTAAAAAATAATCTAATTAAATGAAAATTCATCTTTTTGCTTGTGATTTCAACTTTTCTGGTGTAAATTAAAGAATTTTGTTAAAAATATGCTTCTTTCTATTAAAATTTTATTCATTATTTTAAATAAAAATAAAAGTATCCTAATTTTGTTGAAAATTTATCTGTTTTAGTTCAAAATTTACGTTTTTTATTATTTAAAAATTTTTTTCACTCTTTTTTTTTTTAAATTTAAAAATGTATGTCTTCGTAAAAATTCATTCATTTGTCGAAAATTCATCTTTCGTCGAAAACAAAATTCCATTACTCAAACATTCTTTTTTTTTGTTGAACATTCAATTTTTTATGTTAAAAAACAAAGCATATTTATTATAATATCTTTTTTTTTGTTTGTTATGGTTTACTTTTTTTTAAAATAAAAGCATTCGTTTCAAAATGATATTTTTTATTGGAAATATAATTATTTTGTTGAAAAATCAAGTATTTTGTAGAAAAGATATATTTATCGACGAAAGTTTAACAATGTTTTTTAAAATTCGTTTTTTTGGTTAAAAATTTAAATACTTTGTGCAAAGTTTTTTTTTTTAATTTTTGTGGAAATATTAATTTTTTTAATGAATATTGAACTATTTTATTTTTGGATGAAAAATTCTTTTACATGAAAATTTAGATATTCTGTTGGAAATATGGGTATTTTGTTGAAAATTATTATTTTTTTGTATAAAAATAATTTAATTAAAATAAAATTCATCTTTTTGCTTGTGATTTAAATTTTTCTGTTGTAAATTAAAGAATTTTATTTAAAAAATGCTTCTTTTGGTTAAAATTTTATATATTGTTTAAAATAAAAAGAAAAGTATCCTATTTTTTATTGAAAATTTAAGTTTTTTGTTAATTTAAAATTTTTTCACTCTTTTTTTTTTAAAAGGTATGTCTTTTCTAAAAAATTCATGGCATTCGTTCAAAATTCGTCTTTTCTCGAAAAAAACAACAAAATTTCATTACTTGAAAATTCATTTTTTTTTTAAATTTCATTTTTTTTGTGTTAGCAAACGAAGTATATTCATTAAATTTTGTTTTTTTGTTTATATTGTTCATTTTTTTTTTTAATATAATCATTCGGTTAAAAATGATATATTTTTGTGAAATTTAATTATTTTGTTGAAAAATTAAATATTTTGTAGAAAAGTTATATTTTTCGACGAAAATTTAACTGTGATTTTTAAAATTCGTTTTTCTGGTTGAAAATTTAAATACTTTGTGGAAAGTTAATTTATTTATTATTGTTTTTTTCAATATTGTTTTTTTGAATGAAAAATTCTTTTTGATGAAAATTGAAGTATTCTGTTGGAAATATGGGCATGTTATTGAAAATTTATCTTTATTATTTTAAAATTCATGTCTTTCATGGAAAATTGTTTTTTTGATTGAAAAATAATCCAGTTAAATAAAAATTCATATTTCTGCTTGTGATTTCAAATTTTCTGTTTTAAAATAAAGAATTTTGTTTTAAAAAATGCTTTATTTGGGTAAAATTTGATTTCTTTTTTTGAATAAAAATAAAGTTATCCTATTTTTTGTTGAAAATTTATTTTTTCTGTTCAAAATTTACGTTTTTTGTTAATTAAAAATTTTCTCACCATTTTTTTTAAATTTAAGAATGTATGTATTTTCTTAAAAATTCATTCATTTGTTGAAAATTCATTTTTTCTTAAAAAAAAAATTTTATTACTTGTAAATTCATTTTTTTGTTTGTTAAAAAACTAAGTGTATTCATTAAAATTTGTTTTCTTGTTTAATGGTTGAATTTTTTTCAAATGAAAGCATTCGGTTAAAAATGATATTTTTTATTGGAAATTTAATTATTTTGTTGAAAAATCAATTATTTTGTAGAAAGTTTAAATACTTTGTGGAAAGATTATTTATTTTTTATTTTTGTTGAAATATTATTTTTTTGAATGAAAATTCAACTATTTTATTTTTGGATGAAAAATTCTTTTTGATGAAAATTTATCTTTGTTATTTTAAAATGCATGTATTTTATGGAAAATTCGTTTTTCTGTTTAGTGAAAAATAATCTAATTAAAGGAAAATTCATCTTTTTGCTTGTGATTTCAATTTTTCTGTTGCAAATTAAAGAATTTGGTTAAAAAATGCTTTTTGTATCAAAAGTTTATTTATTGTTTTAAATAAAAATAAAAGTATAGTATTTTTTGTTGACAATTTTTTTATAATAATTTCTTTATTAATTCTTAAAAACTCTCTTTTTATTTACAAATGTATGTCTTTTCTTCAAAATTAATTCATTTGTTGAAAATTCGTCTTTTCTCGAAAAGAAACAAAATTTCATTACTTGAAAATTCATTTTTTTGTTGAAAATTCATTTTTTGTTGTTGTTAAAAAACTAAGTATATTCAATACAATCTGTTTTTTGTTTGTTTGTTATGGTTAAATTTAAAAAAAAATAAAAGCATTCGGTTAAAAATGACATTTTTTTATTGTAAATTTAATTATTTTGTTGAAAAATCAATTATTTTGTTAAAAAATCAAATATATTGTAGAAAATTTATATTTTTCAAGGAAAACTTAGCTGCGCTTTTTTTATAAAAACAATCCAATTAAATTAAAATTCATCTTTTTGCTTGTAATTTCAATTTTTCTGTTGTAAAATAAAGAATTTTGTTTAAAAAATGCTTTTTATAAACATTTTATTAATTTTTTTAAATCAAAATAAAATTATCCTATTTTTTGTTGAAAATTTATCTTTTTCCGTTCAAAATTAACGTTTTTTGTTAAATAAAATTTTTTTTCAGCATTTAAAAAAATTTTTAAATGTATGTCTTTCCTTAAAAATACAATCATTCGCTGAAAATTCGTTTTTCCTCGAAAAAAAAAACAAAATTCCATTACTTGAAAATTCATTTTTTTGTGAAAATTCATTTTTTTTTGTTAAAAACAAAGTATGTTCGTTAAAACTTAATTTCTTGTTTGTTATGATTGAATTTTTTTCGAAATACAACCTTTCGGTTAAAAAATATATTTTCTATTGGAAATTTAATTATTTTGTTAAAAAACAAGTATTTTGTAGAAAAGTTATATTTTTCGACGAAAATTTAGCGGTGTTTTTTAAATTTTCTTTTTCTGTTTGAAAATTTAAATAATTTGTGAAAAACTTTTTTTTTAATATATTATCTGTTTGAATTGAAATTCAACTATTTTAATTTTGGAATTCTGCTGGAAATATGGGTATTTTATTGAAAATTTATGTTTGTTAATTTAAAAATTTTTTTTCTAATGGAAAATTTGTTTTTTTTTTGTAGAAACATAATCTAATTAAATGAAAATTCATCTTTTTGCTTGTGCTTTTTTTGGATAAAATTTTATTTATTGTTTTACATCAAAATAAAAGCATCCTATTTTTTGTTGAAAATTTATCTTTTTCTGTTCGAAATTTAAGTTTTTTGTTATTTAAATTCTTTTTTGCCAAAAACAAAGTTCCATTACTTGAAAATTCATTTTTTTGTTGAAAATTCTTTTTTTTTTTGTTAAAAACTAAGTATGTTCGTTAAAACTTAATTTCTTGTTTGTTATAGTTGAATTTTTTTCGAAATACAAGCTTTCGGTTAAAAATGATATTTTTTATTGGAAATTTAATTATGTTGTTGAAAAATCAAGTATTTTGTAGAAAAGTTGTATTTTTCGACGAAAATTTAACTGTGTTTTTGAAAATTCGTTTTTCTGGTTGAAAATTTAAATACTTTGTGAAAAGTTAATTTATTGTTTATTTTTGTTGATATATTATTTTTTTGAATGAAAATTATACTATTTTATTTTTGGATGAAAAATTAATTTTGATGAAAATTTAAGTATTCCTTTGGAAATATGGGTATTTTATTGAAAATTCTGGTTTTTTTTTTGTAGAAAAATAATCTAATTAAATGAAAATTTATCTTTTTGCTTGTGATTTTAATTTTTCTGTGGTAAATTAAAGAATTTTGTTTAAAAAAATGCTTTTTTTGAGTAAAATTTTATATTTTGTTTTAAATAAAAATAAAAGTATCCTATTTTTTGTTGGAAATTTATCTTTTTTAGTTTAAAATTTAGGTTTTTTTTTAAATGTCTGTGATTTCTTAAAAAATCTTTTTTTTTATTTAATTAAAATAATTAAAAACATTATTCATATGTTGAAAATTCGTCTTTTTTGGTAGAAGGATAATGTAATTATTTGAAACTTTATATTTTTGGTTGAAATTTCAGGTTTTTGTTTAAAAATTTAACTTTCTCATTTAAAAATTCATGAATTTGATTCAAAATATATCAAAATATATCAAATATATCACATTTAATTTTGCTCTGACATTTTTTTATTCCTTGTGTAAAATTCTATAAAAGAGATGGAACATCAATAATTTAAAAAAAAAAGTGTTTTGTCATTGTCACCCTAGCCTTTCTATACGAATATTTACAAAAATTGTAATTAATTAATAAATAATAACCATAAAAATCTTCAGTCTTGAATAAAAATTGATTTTTGAAATTCAGCTTGTTATATCCAAGCACATATAAATAATTAAAAATAATATAAAACGGATAACACTGGATTAAATTTTTATAACGGAACTGGTTTCCCACAAGGCTGCTTTTTTACTCCTGTAAATTATTCCTTCCAGTTCCCTTCAGAGTCTTTATTTAACCACCAGACAATTTACACGTTTCAAAATAAATTTTTGATCCCATATTCAAACTAGGAAAACATGTAATCCCGAATTCCCAAAAATTCAAAAATACAAAAATTAACACACAAACTAGAGAAAAATTTATTTGATCGCGATTCTTGACACTCGATCAATTTAATCATTTGTGGATCAATACATTTTTCACTTTCACCCCTAATTAATTCACTGGGAGAATACACTTTTGAGATTTTTTTTCAAAATTTTGAGCACAGTAACTGGAAAAAAAACTTCTCACCGTTTTGAACGAGCTCATGGCTTTTAATTTGCTTTCAGTATTGTTGGCATCAGAGGGCAAAGAAAAAGGCCCGAACCTCAGAGCCGGTTACCGACGACTGAGGTCGGAAAGCTGAACTGCACTCTGCTGAACTCCACTCTCCAAGTGTGTCGCTCATACTTCCCACCTACATTTTTTTTTTTAATAAGATACTAATTTTTATTTCATTTTTTATTTTATTTTTTTTTATTTTATAAGCTTTTTTTATTTATTTTTAAATTATAAATTTATTTCTAGGTACAGCGGAGGTGCGGTAGTCCGAATTATTTCGGATTACTCTCGATTACCTCTGTGTATAGAATTACTTTGGGTTAGACAAAATTACTCAAAATTACTTTCAACAAAGCAGATTAAGAGGTATTCAACTATTTTATTTTTGGATGGAAAATTCTTTTTCATGAAAATTTAAGTATTCTGTTAGAAGTATTGGTACATTATCAAAAATTTATCGTTATTATTTAAAAATTCATGTATATTATGGAAAAATAGTTTTTTTGTAGAAAAATAATCCAATTAATATGAAATTAATCTTTTTGCTTGTGATTTCAATTTTTTTTGTAAATTAAAGAAATTTGTTTAAAAAAAGCTTTTTTATTATAATTTAATTTTTTCTTTTAAATAAAAATAAAAGTATCCTATTTTTTGTGGAAAATTTATCTTTTTCAGTTCAAGATATACGTTTTTTGTAATTTAAATTTTTTTCACTCTTTTTTTTAATTTAAAAATGAATGTCTTCTTAAAAATTCATTCATTTGTTGAAAAGTCGTATTTCCTGAAAAAAAAAATTCCATTACTTGAACATTCATTTTTTTCTTGAAAAATATTCTTTTTTTTTTAACAAACTATGTATATTCATAAAAATGTGTTTTTTTGTTTTTTATGGTTAAATTTTTTTTGAACTAAAAGAATTCGGTCAAAAATGCTATTTTTTATTGGAAATTTAATTATTTTGTTGAAAAATGAAATAATTTGTAGAAAAGTTATATTTTTCGACAAAAATTTAATTGTGTTTTTTAAAATTGGTTTTCTGGTTAAAAATTCAAATACTTTGTGGAAAGTTTTTTATTTTTATTTTTGTTAATATATTTTTTTTTTAATGAAAATTCAACAATTTTATTTTTGGATGAAAAATTCTTTTTGATGAAAATTTAAGTCTTCTTTTGGAAATATAGGAAAATATTTTAAAATTCATGTATTTTATGGAAAATTCGTTTTTTTTTGCAGAATAATAATCCGATTAAAATTTTATTTATTGTTTTAAACAAAATTAAAAGTATCCTATTTTTTGTTGAAAATTTAACTTTTTCAGTTCAAACTTTACGTTTTTTGTAATTTAAATTTTTTTCGCTCTTTTTTTTTAATTTAAAAATGTATGTCTTCTTAAAAATTCATTCATTTGTTAAAAATTCGTCATTCCTCGAAAAAAAAACAAAATTCCATTATTTGAACATTCATTTTTTTCTTGAAAATTCTTTTTTTGTTTGTTCAAAACTAAGTATATTCATTAAAAATTTTTGTTTGTTTGTTATGGTTGAAGTTTTCTTCAAATAAAAGCATTCGGTTGAAAGTGATATTTTTTATTGGAAATTTATTTATTTTTTGAAAAATCAAGTATTTTGTAGAAAAGTTATATTTTACGACGAAAATTTAGCTGTGTTTTTTAAAATTCGTTTTTCTTGTTGAAAATTTAAATACTTTGTTAAAAGTTTATTTATTTTTTTATTTTGTTAAAATATTATTTTTTTAATATAAATTCAACTATTTTATTTTTGGTTGAAAAATTCTTTTTTATGAAAATTTAAGTATTCTGTTAGAAGTATTGGTACATTAATAAAAATTTATCGTTATTATTTAAAAATTCATGTATTTTATGGAAAATTCGTTTTTTCGCTGAAAAAAATCTAATTTAATTAAAAATTATATTTTTGCTTGTGATTTCAAGTTTTCTATTGTAAATTAAATAATTTTGTTAAAAGAATGCTTTTTTGGATTAAAATTTAATTTCTTGTTTTAAATAAAAATTAAAGTATCATATTTTTTGTTAAAATTTTATCTTATTCACTTCAAAATTTAAGTATTTTGTTGCAAACGTTTTTTTTAATAATTTATTTATTAATTCTTAAAAAATCTTTTTTATTTAAAAATGTATGTCTTTTGTTGAAAAGTCTTTTTTTGTTTGCTAAAAAATTAAGTATATTCAATAAATTTTGTTTTGTTTGTTATGATTGAATTTTGTAGTCTGTTGGAAATATGGGTATTTTAATGAAATTTTATTTTTTGTAGAAAAATAATCTGATTAAATGAAAATTCATCTTTTTGCTTGTGATTTCAATTTTTCTTTTGTAAATTAAAGAATTTTGTTTAAAAAATGCTTTTTTTGATTAAAATTTTATTTATTACTTTAAATCAAAATAAAAGTTTCCTTTTCATTTTTTCATTTTTTTGTTTGTTAAAAACTGAGTATATTTATTAAAATTTGTTTTTTTGTTTGTTATGGTTGAATTTTTTGCAATAAAAATATTCGGTTAAAAATGATATTTTGTATTGTGAAAATTCAACTATTTTATTTTTGGATAAAAAATTCTTTTTTCATGAAAATGTAAATACTCTGTTGGAAATATGGGTATTTTATTGAAAATTTATCTTTGTTATTTTCAAATTCATGTATTTTATGGAAAATTTGTTTTTTTGTTTGTCATGGTTGATTTTTTTCAAAGGAAAGCATTCGGTTAAATTTTTTTTTTGGAAATGTAATTATGTTGTTGAAAAATCAAGTATTTTGTAGAAAAGTTATATTTTTCCACGAAAATTTAACTCTGCTTTTTAAATTTCGTTTTTCTAGTTAAATATTTAAATACTTTAGAAATATGGGTATTTTGTTGAAAATTCTTTTTTTTTGTAGAAAAATATTCTAACTAAATAAAAATTTATCTTTTTTCTTGTGATTTTAATTTTTCGGTTGTAAATTAAAGAATTTTGTTTAAAAAAAATATTTTTTTGGTTAAAGGTTTATTTATTGTGTTAAATAAAAATAAAAGTATCCTATTTTTTGTTAAAAAAATAATCCAATTAAACTTAAATTAATCTTTTTGCTTGTGATCTCAATTTTTTTTGTAAATTAAAGAATTTAATTTGTTGAAAATTCATCTTTCCTCGAAAAAAATTCTTTTTTTGTTGTTGTTAAAAAACTAAGTATATTTATTAATATTTGTTTTTTTGTTTGTTATGGTTGATTTTTTTTTTCGAAATACAAGCATTCGGTTATAAAGGATATTTTTTATTGCAAGTTTAATTATTTTGTTGAAAAATCAAGTATTTTGTAAAAA
>JAAAKG020086616.1:0-40208 GCA_010014905.2 Druon quercuslanigerum | reverse complement strand
TACTTCAACTACTTTCCTTCAAGTTCACTTAACTACAAAAATTACATTGGGGCTTTAGGGAACTAAGAAAAGTAGTTCGATTTACTATCCAAATCTTACTTGTTCCAATTCTCATTAAGTTCAGTCAAAGCAACCACAAATATTAGTTAAAACGACTGCTTTTCTTGCTTTACTTAACTATATATCATATACGTAGTTTGACTAAAAAATTGACATTTGCCTTAGGGAACTAAGCAACTTAGTTGAAAACTAGTCAAATCTACTAAGAATTTTTTTCAGTGCAGCCAACACAGTTTGGATCTCAACAAAAATTACAGAACCGAATTCAGTGAAAAACACAGTACTTATAATGTTACAAAATTTTTGATTTTTGATTTAAATAGCATTACAACCTATTTTAGTTCAGGTTACGTTTATTACTTCAAATTCAAAAAATGTATTTTGTAATATTTTATTCATTTTCTAAAATTTCTTCGATTAGAAGCTACAACTATGTTCAGAGTGTTTTCGTTCTAAGTTGCTTTTAAGTTTTGCTGCTGCACAATACATTTGGCATTTATGTATATTTAATAAATAAAAATGGATTAATTCTGATAGAATGTCGTGTTATTTAATATTTATAATATTTTATAACAGTTATATATTTCGTATCTAAGTTTAGGGTCAAATAAGTGTTCTGTATCAAATTTATTCAAATTTTGTCAAATTAATAATTTCTGGCCTGCTTTAAAGAACAGTTTGTCAAAAATAGAAGATTTGTTAATATTCATTATAATATTGCTAAGGATATTAAGAATAATTCGAAAGGGTCTTATTTGCAAATATTGATAATTTACGAATTTTAATCTGAAAGTTGTGAACATAGAAAAATTTTCTATTGTAAGTCTTCAAAATTATACTATTAGAAAAAGTGTAAATTACATTCCTTACAAATATAATATATAAATATCGAAAGAATTTGCAAATTAATACTAAAAATTTGAAATGTCAAGATTTGATATCCCAGATTTTCTCATTTAAGTAGAAAAACATTAATTTAATTAAAAGTAAAAATTGTAACAGATTTATACTTGAAAATTTAAAAATCTGAAATTTAAGAGTTTTATTATTTATCAGTGACTTAATTTTATTTGCTTTTTAAATGGTTTAATTTGCATTAAGTGAACGCATTTAAAATTTATATAATGTAGTGTAATGCTAAAGAAATGATAAGGAAATTTTTAATTGATTTTAGTAATTAAATGTGATTTAAAAGGATTTGAAATATTTAAATGTTTTTTAAATAATTTTTTTCAGGAATGTTCTGTTTTTTTTAATATTTTGCGTGCATTTTAAACACGAAAATAAATTTTTGGGTATTTTAAAAGAATCTGAAACATTTTTGAGAGACTTAAGCAATATTAAGAAGTTTCGAAAGATTTTGATCATTTAAAATAATTATACTGTTTTAATGGCTTTCTAACAATTGTTTACATCACGTCAGGGATTTTGTAGGGTTTCCCTGATTTGAAGAGCTTTTTAAATATTTTTTTAAAATTAATTCGCATTTTGCCCTGAATTCTTATTACTGTATTCCAAATTCTTAAAAAATATTGATTTCTTGTGAATTTCTTCTAATTTTTCTAACTTCTTGTAAATTTCTATAAATTCACTGAAAAATTATTGTAATCAATCAAATTTTTTTTATATTCTTAAGTGTTATAAACCGTTTGAATTTCTTTGAATTTACATTAAATTTTTGTGTAGTCATTAGTAACTTTTTGTGTTAAAAATTAGTAGGTTTTCAAAGATTTGAAGAGATTGAAATTTTTTTGAGATTCGCTCTAAATGCTTTAAAATTCTTTGGAATTCTCTTGAATTTTTTTACTTAAATTCTTCTGAACTTACCTTATGTTAGTTATTTTAATCTATTTTTCTTACTATTTGAAAATTTTTATTTCAGTATCCTAAATTCTTTTAACCTCGCCATGGATTCTTAAAAATTTCACCAAGTTCTTTTCAATTCCCTCAAATGTTTCTAACCTTATTTTGAAGATACTGTATTCAAACAAGTTCTCTCATATTTAAATTTTTTATATTCATTGGCATATTTTTCAACTTAGCTTTAATTCTTATTGATAAAAATATTTTTCATTCTGTAATATGTGATGCTGCAATTTTTGCAACACACAAGTGTCGCGATTTTAATAATTATTTTGAAATTAGCACTTCTAGAGTCATAGACAATCCATGAATCGTTCTATTTATGTTCTTAATTTTATTTATTTAAGGATGCTTCGTTTTCTTTTTCTTTGTATTATTTTCTCGGAGTCCAACACCATCTGGAATCTAAAGATCATCGATATCTAAGGAGATGTCCAAGGAATTGACTTGATGCCTTTAGACTCAAGGATTTTTAATATTTACGCCAACTCTATCTCGTCTCAATGTTTCAACTTGCGTTGGGCGTTGGATCGTCGTGACTTGATGAGAAGGATTTATTTTGAATATTGCCACCAAACTCCATCTACGTTGATTGCTGCCATCTAACATCTATCCCTCGTCTTGGTGATTCTTCTTGCGTTGTGCGTTGCATCATCATGGCTTGAGAAGGATTCTCGGTCAATCTCCAGCATAGCTAGTGAGACCTCTATAGCTCAGGCCCGACATACGTATATTTAAGTTATTTGTCTTTTTCTGCGCAAGAACTATATTATTGCCTAGTAAGCCGGAAATGTATTAATTTAAAGTATTGTAGGAGAGGAAAGACTTAGTTTCAATCATCGATTCACATAATTTTGTATTTAAATTGGCATATAGGCGAGAAATCCTTTTGTAGTCCTACACATTTCGCGCCACATTGTTACTTACATCATTCTCTTGTGTAACTTTCCGACCAATGAGCGCCGAGTTCCTTCAAAATGGTCGACTGACCGAACATACTTAAAGAAGCGCGGAGCTTCATTTGCTCTCATTCAGTCAGTGATTCTCGAAGTGGCCAGGTGGTCACACAATTTGCAGTAGACGCGTTATTCTCAGAGAGATGGTCCAGTTCCTGTGATAGCACAACGATTCAGCCGTTAAAGTCTTGTATTCATAATGGCAAAGCCTCTGTTCAGGTGGCTACTCATTTTTTTATAACGTACTACAATCTTGAGTCATTATTATCAAGCACGTGAACACAGAGTTTCGCCATGTATCTCTTAAATTCCTTTGTCTGCGATTGCCGACATATTTCTGATTTGTTGATATACCCAGTATCTCTGATTTATTAATTTACCTGCTTTTGCTGATATATTAATTTGCCACATATTTCTGATTTTTTGATTTACCTTTTTTGGCTGATTATTATTTGTATTTATGATATTGATCTGCCCTTTATTGCCAATTCTGTTTCCCCCTATGTATTTGAATTGTGAGTCCT
This sequence comes from Druon quercuslanigerum, assembly GCA_010014905.2. NCBI lineage: Eukaryota > Metazoa > Arthropoda > Insecta > Hymenoptera > Cynipidae > Druon > Druon quercuslanigerum. The sequence continues at coordinate 36,805 of JAAAKG020086616.1, read as the reverse complement.
ATTTCTTTGAATTTTCCTGATTTCTGTGATTCGCTGATTCTCCTTTTATTTGCTGATTTCCCCAACATAACCTTAAAATTGCGTCTTGTATTAATTTGCGCTTTAGTTTATTTTCTGTTACAGAGTCATGGAAGTGTTGAAGGAATGAGCATTAACGGGCATTGTTAAATATTAGATCTTAATTTCCCTTGTTATTGTGAGAACCGATTTAACTGTATTCGAAAGCTCTTAAATTTTCATGAATTATATCAACTCTTCTATTATGGAATAAATAACATGTGAAATTCTGATTGAGTAAATCCTTTGAATATTCATTTTTGAAATAAGAAACCTATAATGAAAAGAACCACCTCCTCTACCAAAATGCGTTGAGCCGTGCTAGCCGAGTGAAGTCCCGGTACACTGTGTTTTTGGATCGTAATTACCTTGCGTTGAATATGTTATCTTACGTATTGAATTTGTTGACCAAGAAAGTCTCTATTTAATTTAATAATCGGCTGGCCAAGAAAGCCCCGATTATCAATTATCATACGTTGAGTCATGTGTTGTTGCGTTAAGTTGATCTATGAAAGATCTGGCGCCCAAAATATTTAATTTGAATTATCTTACGTAGAGGATCCAAAAACTTAGTGCCGAAAGTATATTATTATTCTACCTCGAAAAATAATAATATCACAAATATTTCTAGCGCAGGATAATTGGTAAACAGAATTAAGCAAAGTTTCAGATAGAAAATGAAAGCTTTCGAATTAATTTCTTTATTTTAAACATAAAAATTAATTTTCCACGGCAGAAGATGACTTTTTAACAAAATACTGAAATTTGCAATTAATCAATGAAATGTTCAACCTGAATAGATGAATTCTTAACCAAATAGTGTAATAGTTAATACTGGCTTTGCAATTTGAAATTTAAGTTTAATCGTCTTAAAAGCATAAAATAGCATTTTTCTAAATATTGCTGATCACTACGATATTATAATTACAATTTTTAAAAGAAAATTGAATATTTAATCCTAAAGGAAGAATTTTTTATCTGCATTTTGACACAAGTAGTAGAATTTTAAACTAAAAAAGAAAAAATTTACAAAAAAATATATAAAAGAGTAGATTTTGCGATTGGAATGAATGAACTTTCAATAAAAAAAATATTTGGATTTTCTCATTGGTTTATTTTAATTCGGCGTGTATAACATACATAGAAGGAATTTTAATAAAAATAAATGTATTTTAAAGCGAAACAAAGTAATTTTAATAAATAACAATTACTCAAACATGACATAAAAGTATGATCACCTAAATTGTTGAACCTTCAAGCCAAAAAACAAAACTTCAACTAAAGAGATTAATTTTAAACTAAAAATATGTATCAATAAAAAAAAGAAAGAAAAATGCTTTTTTGAAAAAAAGGTTTAACCAAAATGGTCCAAGAAGGTTGTTGAATTTTTAAAGAAAGATGTTTTATTTTTAATTAAACAGTTGCATTTTTAAATAACATTAAAAAAAAATAATTTTAATCCAAATTTCCGACTAAATAAATTCACTTTTAATGAAAGGTATTTACATCTAATGAGAAAAAATCAAACAAATAGTGCAATTTTGAACCCCTGGAGATGAATTTTCTGCGAAAAAGACAAATTTTAAGCAAAGGAGATGCGCGATTTTTCACGAACTAATTCAATTATTAGGCAAACTTATGAATTTGCAGGCGAAAATATTATATTTCGAGAAAAAAATTTGCCTTGAATTTAAATGGTTAAATTTGTAGTGAATAAAATTAATTTATATTAGAAAAATCTAATTTCAACAGAAGGAATAAAATTTAGGCCAAAAAGATTAATATTCTATCACAACATAATAATTTCTAATAAACTAAATGAACTTTCAAACAAAAATTTCAATTTTAAATGGAATTCCCAACCTAATAGTTAAATCTTCAACGATAAATGTTAATTTTCTACAAAAAATGTCAAATTTTTAAAAATAAATAAATTTCAATCTAAAAGGATCAATTTCCAAAAAAAGTAGGATAGTATAATTTTCAGTTGAAGAAAAAAGTTTTCAAGCAAATAAAATAAATTTTCGATGAAAACTGTCTACACCCAGACTTATATATCTGTATACAAATTTAAAAAATAAATCAAAACTTCCTTTTGCAAAAATCATTTGAAGTTCTAGTTCTTGAGTTATAAAATATTTAGGCTGGACCAATCAAAAGCGCGGTATAAATAGACGTGCGTACGTGAGCGGAAGTCCAGCGTAGTGTTTTTGAGAGAGCGTCGAGATGGGGTTAGTGACGTGAGAACAGCAGTCCCTACACTAACCGCTACTCCCGATCACACACACGCGACTGTTTATACCGCGCTCCTGATTGGTCCAGCTTAAATCTTTTGTATCTCAAAGACTAAAACCTCAACCGATTTTTGGAAAAGGAATTTTCGATTTATTTTTTTAATTTTTATACAATAATATAAGTGGGGACACCCTGTATAAGAAATTAGTTACATTCTTATTCGAAAAAATTACTTTACAATATAAAAAAAATAATTTTTAACCTAATAAATGCATTTATAACCTTAACAATAAATTTGTTACGAAAAAATGTAATAATTTTCAATAAATAAAACATATTTCCAACCAAAAAGAATAATTTAAAAAACAATACAGAAATGTTCGGTCAAATATTTTAGTATTTAATGAAGTATTATGCTTGATGTTCATAGAAACATATATTTTTTTATTTTTTGCTAATGAAATAATCTTTAAATATATTTAACAAAATAGAATAATTTTTTGCATTAAATTTTTTTTAAATTTATTTGTATCGAAGTATCTCAGCGGATTTTATAAAATAAAAAAATTGTTATAAATTATTATTAATCATTGTTAAAAATAATTCGTAATAAGTAGCTTGGCTATAAATAATTTAATTTAGCGAACAGAACATTCTTATCTTCTTGTTAGAAAAATTTGTTTTCTCTCCTCATATTTATCATAATAGATTATTAAACTTATTCTATTACAAAATATTGGTAAAATTTTGCCTTTGCTGTAAATAGCAATTAGAAAATCTTTATATTTTTCAGTAAATACAAATCCTACCTCATCTTATATATATATATATATATATATATATATATATATATTAAATCAGTTAACATTTATATTTTATGCATTAGGTAACATTTATGCTCAAATATCCGGGAAAAAAAAGTCAGCGTCAAGAAATGACAATCTTAATCCAAAACTTTTACATCTATTTAAATTGATTTAATTTGTTGGAAATTCGCCTTTTCGAGTAAAAAATAATATTCTTAATAAATAATATTATTCATAATAAATTACTATTCATGGTTTTGATTAAAGATTCAAATCTTATGTAGAAACTTGTTTTTTGGTTGCAATCTGGCAGTTTTTAGTATATTATTTTATATTTTAAAAAAAATCAAATTTAAAGCCATAACTAATAAAAATTTGTGGCAGAAATTCAATTTTTTCGAAAAAAAAGTTTTTATGAATCATGCTAGGTTTGTGCTCGTTTTTGCCGTAAAATATTTTTAGAAATAGTAGAAATTTAAATAAAAGATTACTCTAGTTTTTTGTCTTAAATTAATATTTTAAAAGCAAAACTTTTCAAAGTGAAAATTTGAAAATCTAAACGTTATGTTTGTTTGTGTAAGATGTTCAAAATAATTATTGTCCCATACATGTATTACTCAGGTCTATAATTTTTAGTTAAATACTCATTTTCTCCCTAAAAATGAATTTTTTGAACCACAAATTATTCAAAGTGTAAATTTAAGAAATTTTAAAGTTTTACTAAGTGCATTGAAGATGAATAAAAAAATTACGTGCGAGTAAACCACACCTACAGACCTGTAGACTTAAGACTGAAACAAATTCTTTGAGCTGTTAGGTTGAAGCTTATTACCTCTATTTCCAATTAGGAAAATATATTTTTTTTAAACATTTTAAATAGGTCTGGTAAAAAATATTACTTTCATTTTATTATATATTTTATTTCCATATTATCAAAAAAATTTACTGTCGCAAATAAAAGCAGTTTTTAAAAACATTGAGTTAAAGGCCTATTGTGATTTTTCTTTCATGCTTGTTTACTCAATTATAATTAAAAAATAAAATTTGTATATAGAAAAAAAACTTTTCGGCAGAAAACATTTCAAAACAATTGTTTCATCTAAAAGAGGGTAAAAGTAGGGGAATACATTTTTTAAAAAAATTAAGGTAAATATTATATTAAATGCAATATAAAACTCTTCAAATTCTGTGAAATTTAAAGTCAAAATGTATATTTAATTTTTAACAGACAAGATTAATTTTCTAACCAAAAACACGAATGTCAGACAAATACATAAATTTCCAACGTATATAGGATAAATTTCTAACCAAAAAAAGAAGAGTGATCTTTTAGATCAAAATTCAATTTTATTAAAAACAGAAACAACAAATTGTCTACAAAAATATTGAATTTTAAACAAAAGAGATCTATCTTGAAAAAATGCGAATTTTTCATGAATCTAGTTTAATTTTTAACCAACTAATTAAATTAAATAAAAAATTTTAACCAAATATATGAATTTTCGATTAAAAGTAATAATTTTTTACCAAAAAACCAAAATTTTCGACAAAATACCTAAATTTTTTTAAATATAGTTTATAATGAAAAAAGCAGTAACTAAATTTTCAGATAAGGAGGTGAATCTTAAAAATTCCTGAACCAAACGATAATAATTTCGAATCATCATGTAGATAATTTCGACCAGAAAAAAGCTTATTTTTATTAAAATACATTAACTGTTAACTAAAAAAGATTAATTAATTCTTTAAAAATTACACAGTTAAATTTTTAAGCAAGGACATGTAACTTCAACCAAAAAATTAATTTAAAAAAAATAGTAGAACCCTTTAACCAAGTAAATTGATTTCCTAACATACAAATTATTAAAAAATAAAATAGGTACATTTTGTACAAAAAAATAAGATGGTTATCGAAACTCTAAAATTTTTAATTAAATGAGATACATTTCTAATCGAAAATATAATATTACTCGAGGACCTTGCAACCAAAAGTAGTTGATTTCTCTGGTCTAAACAATTGATTGTTTTGTTAGTGAAATAATACTTTAATAACACAGATTAAAATATAAACAAAAATTTAATTCACTTCAATGCATTTAGGCTGTTGTTCATTTTTTTTAAACTTTATACATATCGACTATAAAATTTTTCAACTTCATACAAAAAATAAGAGATTTTATTTGCGAGAAAAAAAAGAGTCACCTTTTTAGCTCTATTTTTACTGAAATAATTTGGCTATTTGTAGCAAAATTATGATAGTTATGATCGTGGAAAAAAAAATCATTTTTTTATAAGAAATTGTGTGATTTTAGTGAAGCTTGATATTGTGAAAAAATTACCAGTTGGTAATTCATTAATCAATTTACAACATAAAAGAAAGTAACAATTATTTTCATTCTTACATTAAAATAACTTCTACTTTATATTTTTATAAAAATTATTATTTTTAATAACATTTTCAACTAACTTAAGAAAAGTTACAATATATTTCCGGCAAGTGAACTCAAATACTCATTCCATAACATCGCGCATTCCACAACATTTGTATGCAATTTAATTTTGTAAACAAAATTATTCAGTTAATAATTCATTAATGACCTAATAAAAAATTCAATTATATAACTTGAACGAGAATAATATATTTCTGTTACTCAATCGAGAAACAAAAACTTTTATCATACAAATTATAATCAATATTAAATTACATCAACTTCATGTAAATAAAGAAATTATCTTAATTATAAGAAATTGTAATTCAATATTTATGTAATTTGATATTGTGAAAAAATCATGTTTTTTTTAATTATTTTAATGCTACTTTTTAATTTTTAATTTTATTTCTGAAAATTAGATTAATTAATAAAATTTTATACTAATTTCAAAAAAAATTAAAATGCATTAACATATAAATCTAAAAATCAGATGCAAAATTATGTAATTGGAAAAGGGATTTTTTAATATATATATATATATACATAAACTTTTATTATGAAAATTATATCTAATATTCAAATACATATATATTTTAAATAAATAATCAATTTATTTCGCCTAATTTTAAGAAACAAGATTTTAATCTTTATTCAAGTTAATATTTTGAAAAAATTATTCAGCTAATAATTAATTAATTATCTCACAATATCCAACGAATTTTACTAAAACTTTCACTAAAACACACGTTTAAGTTATTTATAACCTTTAAATCTAATTTATAAAAAATTGATATTATTCACTTGTACTTTCAAAAATGAATTTAGATACTCATTTTACTTCACAATAATCATAAAAATCATAAAATTTAATAGAGGTTTTTGAAGAAGAAAAAAAATGTTTATTGTAAAAGACATAGCTAATATTGAATTACATAATCTGAGAGTAAATAATTAATTAATGTTACTTAATTTAAAACATCTTAAATTTACTCTTTATGTGATTCAATATAGTTGTAAAAATTAATCAAATAAAAGGAATTAAATGGTTGACAACATAAAAAGTCTCAAGCAATTATTTCTTAAAAAATTCAAATTATTTTTTATTTATATTTTGTCATTGAAATTTTAATTTCTGAATATCATTATCTCTTTTAAAATAATTCGAGAAAGTTAAAGTTTGAACAGAATTACCAAATAAATATTAAATCAGCTCAAATAAAAAAAGCATTAAACCATTATTTTAATTGAAATTTCAAATATTTAAAGCATTAAAAAATTATTTTTATTGAAGCATTCAAATAACTTTCACTTGATATATTTCCAAATTAGAAATTGTCTGTGCTTAATATTATTTATTTATAAGCTCTTAACTAATTCTAGAAAATATAAATTTTAGCGGAATCGATTAATAAGTAATGAATCAGTAAAGAATATACCAATTATTTGAGAATTATTTTAATGGGAATTGTTTACATATAATTATGAAAATTTTATACAGATTCTCATTTTCCAACATCACAAACATTGGCAAAAAATATTGAAGTAGAGTTATTTTTAATATAAAAATAAATTTTATTGTAGAAATAATAGCTAGTATTTAATTCCATGACGCTAATGCCGATATTGAATTTACGTTTCTATAGAAACATCGACATAATTTTTATCCTATATTTTGATGAAAATTTAAAGTATTATTAATCTTTTAAAATAATTCCAGATAAACTTAAAACATATTGCCATACAATGTTGAAGATTAAATTTAGATAATTATTACAAAACATCAAAAACTTTTTTCAAATTATGAAATTGGAATAGAGGTATTTTAAATATAGATAAACTTTCATTATAAAAATCATATCTCATATTAAATAAAATAACTCCAAAGGCAATAATTTTATTTTCTTAGTTACACCATATTCAACTTAAGTCTTTATGTAATTTAATATATTAATTTAATGCCTAAATCCATTATTTTTATTTAATAATTCAAATAGTTTTTATTTAACATATTTTTTTTTCTAATTTCCACTTTCCTTTTTATAACTTGGATTCAGTTATCAACTAATGAGTAATTAGGAAGCTTAAAAAATAAAAATACCTTATAGAATTATTTTTATTAAAAAATACAAATGATTCTCATTTTATATTTAACTTTAAATATGAATATGTGGACATATAGAAATATATGCGCAAGTAATTCTGAAAAAAAATTCAGGGAGATCTGAAGGTGTGATATTTAATTATATAAATGGAAAATTTATATAATCATAATTTGAATAATAATAAAGTTTAGAAGCTTCAAAGATGAAACAATTAAAAAATTTTTCTTCTACTGTCAAAGTTTGTTTTAAATTACTTTAAAAATTCTAAAGGTCCTAAAAATATTCAAAAAAATACTAACTTATCCTAACTTTTTGTAAAATCCTATAGAAAAAAAACACTTCTTTAAAATCTGCATTATTTTTTTAAAGCATATGAAATATTAAAATAAATTGTAAATTTTCTCAAGAATCTGATAAAAATTATATGTTTATAAACTTACAAACTAACTGATAATGAATTATTTTCTGTACTTAATTTTTAAACTTTAATTTCAACTGGACTTTATGCATTAAAAAAACTTTTACAAAAGAATAGTGCTTTAAAAATGTCACATTATATCATTATTAATATTATTATTAATATTATTATTTATTAAAAATTTATTTTTAAATTGAAAATAAAATCATTCAATTTTGGGTTAAAAATTTCATCTTTTAGTCTACTACATACAAAATTTCACCGGAATACTGGAACATTTTTAATTATGCGATCATTCTTTATTTACAACTAACGATGAACCAACAAGTGTCACGATTTAAAAAAAAATTCTCTACAACTTCATCGTTTCCGAATTTACGATTTGTCGGTATTTAAAAAAAATTGAATTGTTTGAATTAATTTTAAATTATTGTAGTCATTTTAGTCACTAAGGGAAAACATTTTTTAAATAATTTTCAACTAAAACTATGATATTGTAACCCAATAGTTAAATAATAGACTAAAAAAGGAAATTCTCAACCTAAAATTGAATGATTTTATTTTTTATTTAAAAAATCAATTTTCAAATAAAGAGATAAATCTTCAATAATAATAAAAATTAATAATAATATAACATAACATTTTCAAATCACTGTTCTTTTCAAAAAGTTTTTTTAATGCCTACATTCCAGTTGAAATTAAAGTCTAAAAATTAAGTACAAGAACATAATTCATTTTTAGTTAGTTTGTAAGTTTATAAACATAATTCTTATTAGATTTTTGAGAAAATGCAAAATTTATTTTAATATTTTAGATGTTTTAAAAAAAGAATGTAGATTTTAAAGAAATATTCTTTTTTTAAATAGGATTTTACAAAATATTATGATAATTTAGTGTTTCTTTGATATGTTTAGGACCTTTGGAATTTTTAAAGTAATTTAAAACTAATTTTGACAGTGCAAGACAAATTTTTGGAATTGTTTTATTTTTTAAACTTCTTCAGGAATTTTAAGAAAATTCTTCTAAAGATTCTAAAGTTTATTATTCAAATCTTTGAAAATCTACATTTCTACAAAAATTTTAAACTTTAATATACTTTTTAATCTGAAACTTTTAGCTTTAAAATCTTCTACACTTTTTCCCCGAAATTTTATGAAATTGTTTGATACTCACAAAACTTTAAGTAGAATATGTCAGACTCTACCATTTTAATTTTTGAATTCCTTCGAAATATAATCTGTTAATCTTTGTTAGTTTTCTCTTGCAGTTCATTACGAGACAATCATTAAAAATTTGATCACGAATCATATAAGAACATTTTTTTTTTCATTATAAAGAGTTAAAAAAAATGGTCTCAAGGTTGCTCCGAAGCTTTGAACCTCGTTTCAAGTGCATTGGGAACGGTCTCACAATTCCTATGCGCTCCCTTTTACTACATTTATATCTTAAATATGCATTAAATCAAATGTTTTCATTCGACATTTTTGATGGCGAATTTTATTCTCTAAAATTTATATTAAAACCGTTTTCCAGTATCTTTAGCGTTTATAAAAAGGATAGAATGTTTGTAATGTTGTGTTGATTTTTTTTAAAGATCCCGGCATTCTTAAGATTTAAAACTGCAAGACTAATGAAATCACCCTATAAATGTTTAAACACTTGTAAATTTAGAAACTCGTCATATTTATGATTTTTGAGCAAATGAGCATATTGATTATTAATATATATACATATATTATACCTAGAATCAAACCAAAGGGCCTATGACAAAGCCACCGAACGCGTACTCGATTGTGGATAGATGGTCCTCGGCCCAAGGGTTTCTGCTGAATATGGTTGACAAAATTAATAGGGAGTCGCGGACATTTATCCAGATGTGGTCCCGCTGCAGTTAACCCCAAAAAGGATGTGTGAAATCCGTACCGAAAGCTGAATTGCACCTGGGTGACGTGTCTAGAACGATGACTGTGATACCGAACGACCTCTGAAAGTACGCAGCCTTATCCTTGCATGTGGGGCTCCACAAGGATGGACGAACCTCTTTCCCTAGCTTCTCGTGGGAACAACAATTAAAAGACCAAACATAGTTGTAATAAGTGCGTTTCAAAACAATAGAACGCGCAGGGCTCCCAAAAATGGGTCGGACAACAATGCTGACCACTCAACATCTTGTGGAGCCAATGAAGATGGAGTCATTGTAATGGACCGTTGTGATATTGGGGCTTTTAGGTGGACGGAGCGACAAAATCACGATTTTCTGGAATGCTACGATGCGAGAGTAACCCCTGAAAAAAAAAACTACATAGAAAAACACCCAGACGTATCAAACGTTTCACGTCAGCGTCTGCTAAACCTTGTCGAAGTACTCCAATAAAGGGACTTTATAAGCGGAGCGCCTACTCTCCCGCAGCCTGAACAAGCCGACAGCAGAGAAACAGAGGTGATTTTAAGACGAACCGCAGGCAGGCATTGTATACATGACAAGTGATGCTATTTGACCTGGCGAAAAATCAACACTTAAGTTTCTCCCAAGCCAAAAGATATGGCTGAAATGGATCAAAAGCTTCTTGGAAAATTTTTCGAAAAATATAACCTCTAGACTACAAATTGCTGTGTGTATAATGCAGCAAGATATTTGGTTGATGAGAACCGTAAAACAAAACCAACAGTTGGTCATAAGACCGAAAGACAAATTCATCTACTCGCTATAAAGATAAGCTAGGCAGGATGTGGCGAGAATCTTCTCATTGATATTTGCCTCTGCAAAGAGATAGCATCCTACCAGCATGACCTATCGATGTCCTGGATTGACTATTGAAAAGCTTTTGATTCCACCTCCTATAGACTTATCATCTGTCTTTTGAAAAGCGCAAAGGTTTATCCGCAAATCGTGAGGTGCATAGAGAGATTGATGCCACTTTGAAAAACCAGAGTTACTATCTCATCTGGAAAGAATCGTGTGCCAACGAACAAGGACACCTTCCAGAAAGGTGTCTTGCAGCGCGACAACAGTAGCCTACTCCTCTTTCGCCTGAATTTATTGCCACTATCTCTAGCAGTTCGCGATTCCCAGGGGCACCTTTGCGGCAAACCTGCAAATCAAGAGCACAAGGTCACTCATGTATTGTTCATAGATGATCTTAAGATTTATGCTGAACATGAAGAACAACCACATCTAGCTGTTGGGATGTTTGAAGTATATGCTAAGCAAATAGGAATGGAATTTGGGTTAAGAAAATGTGCCAAGGGTTAAAGAAGAAAAACTTATTGGCATTCCTTGAAACCCTGAGCTTGACGATACAAGCGCTATACGACACCTTTGGCTTGGAGAGACTTATACATACCTGATTGTGCAAAAAAACCGCATTCAGGATAAGAAATCCATAAAGGATACCCCCCGAACTACATGCAAACGCGTCGTACGGCATATTTGGCCTTCCGAACTGTCGGCGAGAAACAAAGTATCTGCAACGAACATGCTTACTGTCCCGGTAGTACCTGATTTATTTAGTGTGGTTGCATGGACGAAGTACGAGTTTAGATCCCTTAATATTGGGACACCAAAGGTTATGCACATAAACAAAAGCATGAATCTTAAATCTTTTATTCTGCGACCCTACATCTAACGGCGTCAAGGTGGTCGAGGAATATTAAATCCTGAATGTCTTCAAAACAAGATTATTTTGGGTACAGCACATAGAGTCGCTAATGGTAGAGATCCTCTTCTTGGAATGGTCAGGAAGCATGAAGAAGTGGGCAAAGAAGCGTTTCTGTACAAAGCAGCATAAGATGCTGCTAAAACACTCGCACTTAACTTCAGTATCAGGGGTGAGCAGAATGCATCAAATGTTGTACATCTAGAGTATTCGGTTCTAAAAGCCTGGATTCAGAAAGCACAGGAGAAAAACTTTCGGAAACAGCTCATCGATAAAAGAATGTACAACATCTACCACAGAAATGTAGAGGATCAGTCAATATCGTGTAAGCTAACTTTTGCTTCCCTTAATTCTCCAGGATTTAAGTCGGGCACGGATGATTTCATTTTGGCATACCAGGACGGTGTTATTTCGACCTTAACATACCGTCGCCACATTTTGAGATAAGTGTTTCCCCATGACGCACAATGCGCCACTAAGAGGGCTTTTTTACCATCCCTGCTACTCTTACAGCATTAAACTTAATATCGCTCTGCTAAACACACTTAAGGAAATAGAATCAGTTTGCGAAAATGATAAGTGCCGCATATACTAGAACTTTATATTTTCGACAATTGTTTTTGTTCCACAATCGCGGCCCGATATAGGTCTCCTTGACTTTGAGAAGCGAACTATGTATGTTATCAAATTTTCGGCACCGGATGACAAGAACAGCATAGCCAAGGAGAGTGAAAAGAAAGAGAGGTATAGAGTCCTTATAAGGGAGTTGTGACGATTGTACCTGGAATATTCTGTTAAATTACTTGTCCTTATCATCAGCGCTCTTGGAGATGCCAAGCTTTTACTGGTTATTAGCTTGACAAGCATCCCTGCATGTGAACAATATGCTAAAACACTTGCGGGGTAAATGCAGAAGGCGGTTGTATTGATATATTGATTCCGTCACTGACTATAGCAAGCTATATTATGGCTGAAATTTTAACGCCATTTCGCTGGGATCTGTTGCAATTTTTCAGATTAGCACCCGATCCTGGCGAAATTCGACGGTTCTCCTTATGAAAAACTTTTATATATACATGTCGTCTAAAAATGCGCCTCAAAAATGTTGGAGCGTTAATACAACAAAATAGCTGACCAATTTTTGATTTATAAAATGTGCCGGATAAGAGGTCGTGTGTTTGTCTTCACCCCGGGGGTTATATCTATGAGTAACTTGAAACTTGGATAGAAGGAATCTGAAAAAAAATTACTTAATAAATAATAACTAAAGCATGATCAAATCATGACAAATTTATTAATAACACTTTTAGAATAGCAGTTACAGTAAATAAAATTACAGACATCAAAAATTTCAAAAGCTTTGACTTGACAATATAAATTCTTTCGAATTTTAAATGCTTCATCTTTATGAATTCAAAGCGCAAAGTATTAAATTTATAACTCTTTTATTTAGAAATGATAGAGATTCACTTTCACTTTACTTTATTGATAATATTTGAATTTTTTTCAATTTACCATACATTTTAATTGTTGAATTTAAATCGTGTTAAATTTTAATTCAAAAGCTTACATTTGTTCATTTTTAAACACTTTGAATTCTAAATGAATAATTATTGAATATTATATTAGGAATATGTTTAACCTAATTTTTAAGAAGTCGGCCAATTATGTGTTAAAATTTTTAAGTTAAACACACAGACACTCAAACACACGCAGGCGCGAACATTAAAATATTTTAAAATGTTAATAAATTGAATTCAGGGAATTCATCGAATTTGTGGAATTCATGGAATTTACGAAATCTGCGGAATTCATTTATTTAGCTTCGATAAAAATCGCGGAATTCATGGAATTTATGGAAATCAAGGCGTGAATATTCCGCATTCCGTGAATTCCATTCATTCCTTTAGTTGTACGAACTTTTTTAATTCTGCGAATTCTTTGAATTCCGTCAATTCTTTTGTAAATTCCTTAAATTCCTTGATTGAAGTGAATTCCGTCAATTCTTTGGATTTCATGAATTTCTCGAATTCCGGGAAATCAATTAATTGCATGAATTTGGTGAATTTCATTAATTCTGTGAATAACATGAACTCCTTTAATTCAGCAAATTTCTTAAATCCCATGAAATCATGTGTTCCTTAAATTCTATGAGTACGCTCGTTATATACTATATATTAGCTTAAGATTCAGCTGGGTCAGAAAATTTATTTTGTTTTGTCTGGAACAACATTATGTATTGCAGTCTTACCTTACGTTGCAGAAATGAACTTTAAAAACATAAATTGGAATTTTCCAAAAGCAATTTTTAAAAGTGAAACTGCAGCACAAAGGAAAGAGAGTAAAGAGGAAGAGAAAGAAGAATCAATCATTGTCAACACTCTATTTACAGGCTGTAGTGTATGTAGAAATGCCAGAAATAAATAGAATCATACTTCGTAACTTGAATTTATAAATAATATGCTAATAAACATATTTTTGAAAATAAATGTGTTGTTACAGAATTATTATAAAATGTAATGAATTTGCGAAAAATAATTTGAAATCTATTTTATTCTAATAGGAGGGCCACTTGTAAACCTGTTAAGCGGAATTCGTGCTCATCAAAACTACCTACTTTTGACCAGAGTGGAATTGAGAATTTGTGCTTTAAGGGTTGTAGGCTTAGCGCGGAGTTCGTGCACGCCCGTCCTGCCCGCGCTGGCCTCCACTGACCTGGCTCCTGGCCATCGACTGTAGGCGGGGACTCGCTGGCACATGAGACTGCGAAGGCGGCCGACGGTTGGAAGTGTCAGGCATAAGAAGGCGATCACGTGGCTGTAGGAAGGCACTCGCTGGTACATAATAATTCGAAGGCGTCTCTAGATCGGGATTCGCGGTCATATGAGGAGGCAAAGGAGGCCGTCTGTTGGAAACTGCTGGTTGACGAGACTGCGGAGGCGGCCGCTGGTTAGAAGTATCTGGCATAAGAAGCCGATCACGTGACTGTAGAAAGGCACTTGCTGGTACAAAAGAATGCTCAGGCGACTGTATGTAGGGACTCTCTGACATATGAGAATGCGAAGGTGGCGATTCTTCGATAATCTCTGGTATACGAGACTGCAAATGCGGCCGCTGTTTGGAAGTATCTGGCATAAGAAGCCGCTCACGCGACTGTTGGAAGGCACTCGCTGGTACGAAAGAATGCTCAGGCGACTGTAGGTTGGGACTCTCTGATATATAAGAATGCGAAGGTGGCGATTCTTCGGAAATCTCTGGTACACGAGACCGCGAATGCGGCCGCTGGTTGGAAGTATCTGGCATAGGAAGCCGCTCACGCGACTGTTGGAAGGCACTCGCTGGCATATAAGAAAGCTCAGGCGACTGTGGGTAGGATCTCTCTGACATATGAGAATGCGAAGGCGTCTGTCGATTATTTCTGCCTGGCATATGAGAATTCGAACGCGTTAGTCGATTATTACTGGCTGACATATGAGAATATGAAAGTGGTGGTTGGCTGGGCATCGCTGGCATATAAGAATGCGAAGGTGGCAGGTGGTTGGGAATCGCTGACATATGAGGATGTGAAGGTGGCTGTTGGTTGGGAATTGCTGCCATAGGATGTTGCGAAGGCGACAATAGGTTAGGACAATGCTGCGGATTCTGTAGATGCTCCGGACGCGGCACTTTAACTCTGACTTTAATCACTTTGTAAGGCGTGAGGCTAAAATTAATAGCCGCGGATTCAGTTTCATCTATAGGCATTCCGACTGGTCTATCAAAACCCATAACAAACACCTGCTTTTTGGGAGGGTCAAGATACACTGGATAATTCATACCATGTAGATATATTCCAGTGGCATAATCACCTTCAGTCATGTGATGTATTCCTAACTCAATTTCCTGACCTTCCACAAATGGAACTCTGACACCATTTTCATTATCGTATTCCCTAAGTTCGACTACCATACGAGAACTTCGAGAGGTCTTCCAGGGAAACGATTTACATTTAAATACTCGGAAGGCCTGCTGTGAACTTTCTATAAAAAGAAATAGAAACAAATCAATTAGTGTGGTTGCAATATTAATTTCCAACAAGGATATTGAAATCACAGGCCTTTCAGTAAACGATAATTACAAAATTTGTAATATGCTTAAGTAGCAAGCTGAGCTTTTCAGCGATTCTCGAAAAAAATCAATTTTTTAAATCAACAAACATTTCTTGGAATGTAAGGCATGTGTGTTTTAACTCCTGATTAGACCAGAGGGGGAAGTGGTTTATGTTTGTAACCGCATAGTTATAGATCAATTCATGTTGCTGGTATTTTTTTCTCAACTTTTTATTATTATACTTTTTCAGATTCTCATCATTTATAATTAGGAAAGTATTAGATTGTCCAAAATATCACATCTTAGTTTTTCAAGGAATCTCCACGTTTTTATACCCCATGAAGCCGACAATCAAGTTGTGCTGATTTCGCCTGCCTCTCTGCAGGTCTTTATGTTTTATCGTTTATCCGCAAACACGATGACTCTTTAAAAAGCAGAGAATGAAATAAAGCTTTAGCACATTTTATTTTGGACCTGAAGAGAAGAACGAGTTTGTTATGCAACATTCCTTTCCCAGGTGTTATTAATTTATTCATCAAAAATAATATCTAAAACTCGAATATTCCATTCTAAGAGAGTACTAGCAATAATTTTTGTTTATTTATTAAAAGTACTATGTAGAAACTCCAAAATGCCAAAATGAAAATTTTGAACAAAACTACGAATAATCCGGGGAAAACATTTGCAAAGTAATTATAGCTTTAAGAAAGTCATACAACAATTTTTTTAACAATTTTGGTACAGGAATTGTTCTTTTAGTTTTATTTATCAAATATTCTATGAAAAAAATGTAAGCTTTTATTTTAACTGGAATTAGCAAAAATTTTAGTCTTGAAGATTATCAATTCAAAATTCTTCAAGAAACGAAATTTGAGAAAAAATAAAAAAAAATAATTGAGGTATAAAAAGGAGAACCCCGAGCACGAGATAAGAAATCTAAATAAAACAAAGAGAAAGGAAATAGATTATGGTGAAGTCTATTTATGAAGATCAGGAAAGAAAAGAGAGGAAACACAATTCACTTATAAGATCTTGCATGTTCTATATAAAATAAAATTTTAAACACACAGTTGAATTTTCAACACAGAAAATGAATTCTCTATTGAAAAAATAAAAAATTTCAATTAAATAAATGATTTTTAACTAAAAAAAAGATCATTTTTTATCAATAAATAGAATGAAATTTCCTTTTAAGTTCGAGAAATGTTTTTAACAAAATAAAATAAGTGATTAGCGAAATAGTTAAATTTTTCACTAAGAAGATAAATTTCATACCGAAAAGATTAACTGTCTATACAAACAAATATGGCAAAAATACAATTGTTAAATTTGCACACTATGCACTCGGTCTTTGTATATCTGACGCAATTGCGCAAAGACTTTTTCAAACTAAAGGTCAAATCATCAACAGCAGTAATTTAGTGATTGTGAATTGTCTTTTGTTAAAGCTCCTTTTGCTTTAACGATCAAATTCTCATCACAAATCTCGTGCTTCGAAGTCAAATCTGTCCCTCAAATTGTATGTCATTTCCATAAATGTATATTATTACAATAAATAACGTGAATTTGTTATTAAAATAGATTTTCCATTATTTTCTATGCTATTAAAATTAAAATTTTTTTTCAACAATACTCAAAAAATTGTTATTATGATCTTGTAGGGAATTCAAAAATCAACAACGACAAGAACAACAACGACAGAAATGAAAGAAACAGACAAGAAACTATATTTCTGATCCAGGGAGCCTGCAAACGTCGAAATTTGATGGAATCCACAAAAGTACTAAAGTCTCAATAAATAAAACCAAAAATATCTCCAAAGGAATATATCAGGTCAGAAAAGAAATGATAAATGTACCCCACTTTATCTAATCTAAAATACCGCAACTATTTAAAGCCCTTATGTACGATTCAATTCTTAGTATAAAACAAATCTCTGAGGAATAGTGAATCTTAGATACCGGGCGACCTCTCAGTATACGCAACATTATCCTTGTATGCGGGGCTCTACAAGGATGTACGAAACTTTTTTCCTAGCTTCTCGTGGTAACAACAATGATAACACCAAACGTAGTTGTAGTAAGTGCGGTTCAACGCAATAAAAGGCGTAGGGCTCTTGACAATGCGTCGGACAACAATGCCGACCACTCTAGATCTCGGAGAGCCAATGAAGATGGAGTAAGTGCAATGCACCTGCGGAATCTTGAGGCTTTCAGGTGGACTGAAAGACAAAATCACGACCGCCTAGAATGCTACGATGCGAGTGTAACTTTTGAACGAGAGAACTACATTGGACGACTGCATGCTCTGTTGTGCGAGAAACACCTAGTGCTATCGCATTTTTTGCGTCAACGTCTGCAAAACCATGCCGAAATACTCCAAAAAAGGGACTATGGAAGGGAAGCACCTACTCTACCAGAGCCAGAACAGGCCGGAAGCAGAGAAAGAGATGTGACAAGACCAACCGTAGGCAGGCATCCGGTAGAGGACGAGCGATGCTTCATGGCCTGGGGCAACATCAGGAATCAGGTTTTTCCGAAGACTAAAGATCTGGTTTAAATGGATGAAGAGATTTGTGGAAAATTTTTCGAAAAATCCGAACTCTGGACTATCAATTGTTTTGTGTATAATGCAGAGAGAGCATTGGTGTATGCGAACCGTAAAACAAAAGCAACGTTTGATCATAAAACCATAACACGAATGCATCAACTCGCCATAAAGAAAGAGTGGGCAAGACAGTACGCGTCCCGCCAAGGTTCGAAAGTTCGCGCGCGAAATCCGGATCCGTTAGCACACACTCAACAAGTAAAAGCTGCTGACCATCAGACAGCATATTGTTAAGAGAATACGTATACTTTCTGACGCTACGAGAAGTCTAGAGCGGAGAGAGAGGTGGGTCAGAGAAAACCAACAGTTTCTATCTGACCCATCTCGACTCTTCCAAGACATGGGCATAGACGATTTTATGTCGACCACCCGTCCAAACCATAGGAGATTGAATTCTTTTGGAGAGAGATCTACGAAGTGCAGCATAGACTTGAACACTCAGAGAACATACGTAGCTTCAAGGAGCTGTGTGATGCGCTTATAACAACACCTGAGGAATAATTCCCTCCCATAAATACCGAGGAAGTGAAAAAAGTATGTAGAGGTATGAAGAACTATTCCCCTTCCGGACCAGGTGCTATCAAGACCTTCTGGTGGAAGAAGTTTCCTTCAACCCATCAGCATCTGGCCCGTACTTTCACGGATTACTTTAAGTCGGAAGAGCCAATTGCGGAGTGGTTGGTAGAAGAGCGCAAAGTACTCGTGCTGAAAATGGGAAACTTAGCTGACCTAAAGAAATACATGCCAATCACTTGCCTGAACACACTGTATAAGATTTTCATAGTTATCCTAAATTGTAGGATTTTTTGGGCAATCGGACCTGTGTGGCGAGAAATGTATGAACAACGTGCCTCAAAGAAAGGCGTAGGAAGATGTCCGGAGAACCTACTTATCGATAAGTATGTCTGTAAAGATGCTGCATCCTACCAGGATGACATACGGGTGGCCTGGATTGATTATCGGAAAGCTTTTGATTCGAGCTCCCATAAACTTATCATCTGTCTTTTGGAAAGCTTAAAGGTCCATCCGCAAATCGTGAAGTGCATAGAGAACTTGATGCCATTTTGGAAAACCAGATTTACCATCTCATCTGGAAAAAATCATGTGACAACTAACAAGGTCACTTTATAAAAAGTTGTTTTTAAGAGCAACTGCATGAGCGCACAATAATTTTCAATTAAATGAAGTTAAACTGCAATTCAAATTTTTACTGTTAAACACTAATCAGTGCAGATTCAAAATCCGTTCCAGAGATATAAATGTAAGTTATAATTTTTTAATGCTATAAATTAAAGAGTCAATCAATGAATTGCGAAAGTTATAAAATTATATATTTTTAACCAATTTTAAGGTCGGCATATTACAAATTTAACGATTAATTTTTTTAAACTAAACACTTTTCATATTAGGAGTGGGATTAATTTAATTTTAAATAGTTTAAAAATCCTGAAAAATTATAAATAAATTCCTTAAAACCTTTCACAATCTATTTGTACAATTTTTGGATCTTTTTCAATCTTTTTAAATGTGATTTTAAAAGTTTCACACTAATTCGTGGCTTTTTCATGTTTAGAAGTACGGTTTGATTTTAAAAAAGTATTTTTTTCATATTTACAGTTAATAATAGATTAATCATTTAGTGACTTGGTAAAAATGACCTACTTTAGACCAATGAAATAAAAAAAATATTAAAAATTGTATGAAAAAAACATTGCTAAATAAAATTTTTTTGAAAATTTAGTTGAATAAAAAAACATTATTAGAGGGATAAAAACACCAAACCATGCTTGGCTTCATTTTAAACTGAGAAAAGGAGAAACAGGACAAATGAGCAGACAACCCTATCAATGTCGTAACTTTAGTTAGTATATCATGATACTTTATAATTTTTTAATTAAATTAAATTTCATAATTATTTACTCCATTGTCAATAATTTACCAATAATATTAGTAACAATTTGTATATTATTGTTTTATTTTCTTCTATTTTTTATAATTTATTTCATTCATTTTTATCTAATTTTATTTTATTTGTTTAATTTTTATTTAGAAATCTTTGAACCCTCATTATACTATCTAAAATTACGGCATTGATAGGTTTGTCTCTGCTCATTTGTCCTGTTTCCCCTTTTCTCAGTTTAAAATGAAGTCAAGCTTGGTTTGGCGTTTCTATCCCTCTAATAATGTTTTTTTATTCAACTAACTTTTCAAAATAATTTTATTTAACAATGTTTTTTTTCATACAATTTGTAATAATTATTTTAATTAATTTTTGGTAATTCTCAATTGAGACTATATAATGTATGTAAAATGAAAAATTTGTCAAGACTAAGATGTTTCCAATTACGCATTGTAAAATAAATATCACAATTGGAATATCATACTTTAAATAAATCTGTAAAAAAACTATTGAAATCAAACGTGGACGATTTCTTGTTAAAAAAAATTGTACTATGTACGGACAAAAAAAAATTTCTTTTATTTTCCGGTTTGTCCCCGGATCGCTTATTTTGTAAACGCTTCAAAAATCTACATGAAATAAAATAGAAATCGTTACAAGTTTTACATTATTTTTTAATCTTTTTGAAGCTGCTATTTTGTAATTCTGACCATTAAAAAAAAATTGTAAATAAAAATAAATAAAAATTATAAATTAAATAATAAGAAATAATAATTTAATCGAAATAAAAAAAATGTGTATTCTCTAGAAACCTTTGAAAGTTTTTAAAAAGCTGATTTTTTTAAATTTCCTTAATATATTTCAAGACTATATAAATGTTGCCTACGATTTAATACAATTCTGCCAAATTAAAAGGATTGCCTTAAAATATCTTTCAGATTCTCTTTCAAAAATTTTGTAAATCTTGTTATTTGTAAATAAATACTAATAATTTATAAACGATGTAATTGCTTAAAAAATGATTTTTGACTGAATAGAAAAATACCTGAGAATATTGCCTTGCTGAATCCAGCGGTAGCATTAGTTTGTTAATACGTGTTTGAGTTTATTGAAAAAAGGCTTAAATTGATTTTTTAACCAAAAAACATAAATTGTTAGCAAAACAGTTAATTTTCGACAAAATAGTTAAATTCTAAATCAAAAAGATAAAGCTTCATTAAAAAAGGCAAACGATTTTTGAAAATTTATTTAACTCTCACCTGCGCATAATTTAGATGGTTTTTAATAAAAAACCAAACATGTTTAATGACAAAAAGAATTTAATTAAACATCAAGTGCAAAAATTATTCTTTAGCAAAATAAAATAAATTTTGAACAAAAACTATAAATTTTCAACCAAGCGGATGAATTTCCAACCGAAAAGAGTAATGTAATGTACATAAAACAAAACTTGACAAAAATGAAATTCAGAACATTTTGATAATAAGTATAAATTTTTATTTAAAAATTAATTTAAATTAACTAATAATAAAATACTATAAAATGTAAGACCAATTTTCTCAAGAAAGGAGGAAGAAAATTTTATATTCGTTATGTAATGCTCATTAGTTTTTAAGAAATGTCGGTAACGAGGCTAAACATACTAATTAAAATTCATGTTGGTCAATCGACAAAATAAGTACTGATAACAAGATAAATATGATTTATTCGAATTATATCTGTCAGTTCTGATAATAATTTATTAACTTATAGAACTCATTTCAAAATTCTTGTATCCTTTTTTAATTAATAAATCGTTTTATTCTCGAATTTTAAGTTGTTTACGCTTTTAATATTAGAATATAAAAGAGTAATGAGGAGAATTTGCGTTTACTTGTCTTATATGTACAGAGACCAATAAACCTGTGTATGTAGCCTATTTTTAATTTTCAAGTAATAGCAATCTCATTGTTTTGCATAAAATTGAATTTGTTAAACAGACATGTTCTTCTTTAAAAATTGCCGATTTCTCATGTTTTTAATTTCTAGAGCATTTTTCAAAATTAATATTTGTAACTTTAAATAAATTGTCCCACGCAATGAAATTGCATTTTAAGTGAGAAAAATTATTCAAATTATTAATAAAAGAATAACTATTATTAAAGTCACTGCTTTTCACAAAATTAGTATCGTCTCATAAGGGAATTACTTAATAATGTTTTTTTATTGATTTAAATAATTTTTCCAAATTATTTCCTTCTTGAGAGCATATTAAAAAAATCTAATTATTTTTGGTTAGAAGTTCATTCTATTCTAATAAAAAATTTACGAGTAATATTTTTGTACAGAAATCGTATCCTTTAAGCTGTACTATTTTCTTTTCAAATTTATGTGTGCATTTTATTCAAAAATTGTCTAAATTTTGTTGTTCTAATTGTCTGTTAAAAAATTATTTTTTGCAAAAAATTGATTTCTTTTGCGTATAAATTAATTTTTGTAGCTACAAAATTAATTACACAATTTTTAGTTAAAAATTCAAATATTACATCTATCGTAAAGATTTATTTTGAATCAAACAGTTGCATTTTTATTCACAAATAGGAAATTTCTTCTAAAACAGATCAATTTCTAAATGAAAATACAAAATTTCAACGAAAAAACTTTAACTTTGATACAAAAAAGATTTCAGTTTGAATAAAATGGATAGATTTTTAAACTAAAAAGACAAATTTTTATAAAAAAATTGCAGTTAAAGTTTCAAAAGTAATATATAAATTCTAATAAAAAACTAGATTTTCTACCGCTTTAGCCAAAATAATTGAATTGCTATATTTTTACTAACAAAAATTATTTTGAACCAAAAAAATAAATTTTTTTACAAAAATGTTGTCATTCCTAAACAAGTGAATTAATTTTTAATTAATATCATGTTCAAAGAGAAATAAATAAATTCAAAGGTTAATTTACTACTGAAAAAGAAATTTTGTTTTAAATTAATTTTTAACTAAAAAAGATCAATTTTCAACAAAAAATAGAATTGTATAATTTTCAGTTAGAGGAATAAGTTTTCATGAGAGTAAATCAAATTTTCAATAAAGTAGTTAACTTTTTTACCAAATACATAAATTTTCTACTAAATAGATAAGATATCTAAAAAAAATTAAACTAAAAATGCAGTTTAAAGTTTAAAAAAAAAAACAAAGGAACTTTCTTCCAAAAGGATTAAATATCTATCAATTGATTAAACATCAAATTTAGTTAATATTTGAGTTACAAAAACTAGTTTTAAATAAAAAACTTTATTTTAAACATAACTATATATTTTTGAACAAAAAAATTAATTTTTTATCAACAATTAATAATTTTTAAAAAAATGCATGCATTTTTAACCAAATTGTTAAATTTCTAGCTGAATCAGATAAATGTTCAATCAAACATAGAATAGTCAAAATTTCAGTTAACAAAATAATTTTTCAATAAATTTGACAAAGTAGTTAAATTTTGAAGATAAAAGATTTTCGCAAATAAAATTATCATTTTGCAGTGAAACTATGTAATGGCGAGAAAATGACAGAAATTGTGCATAGACAAAGAGAAATTTTGTTTCTTTGAGAATTAAATTGAGCATTAAATTCTTTGAAAATTAATTTTTTTTCGATTAAACTTCTTTAAAAATATTTTTTTTTCAATAAGTACCAAACTTTTACCTACGAAAATGTAATTTTTAATTCAAGAATACCTGTTTCCAAACAAAAATTATCAAACTTTCAACGAAAGAAATAAATTTTTAAACATAAAGAGGAATCTTTGGCAAAAAAGTGGTTCGATAAAATTTTCAAATAAAATCGTTAAATTCTCAACTAAAGAGAAGACCTTTATTTAAAAAATAAAATTTTAATTAGTTTAGCTCTCACCAAACGCAGATGATTTATAATTAAAAATATGAATTTTTAATAAAATAGTTCAACTTCACAAAAAAAAGATGAGTTCCAACTAACAATAAGAATCTTTAACTAAAACAGATTAATCTTTAAATCCAAAAGACCGAATTTTAACAAAAAAAACTTGAATTTGGATCTAAAAAAGATTTCGGTTTGATATTTAAAAACTGAAATATATATTTTAATCAAAAGTACATTTCCTTAAACTCCCTAGAATTAAAATAAAATAGCTATATTTTTAGTAAAGAAATTAATTTTTAATTACAAAAACAGAATTTTCCACCAAGTTTGTTAAGTTTTGAATTAAATAATTTACTTTTAATTAAACTCATGCATTTTCAAGCAGAAGAAAAAAAATTTAAGCAAATTTTTTTAACAACGAAACTTTATTTTAAGTAAGAAAAATAAGTTTTTAATGAAATAAAATCAATTTTTTAAGAAACAGTTATATTTTCAACAAAAGAGATAATTTTTCATCTGAAGAGTAATCTCCAGTTATAGGAATAAGTTTTAAAGCAAATGAAATAAATTTTAAAGAAATAGTTAAAAGTTCAACTAAAAACATTAATTTTCCAAAAAAAAAAGATTAACTGTATGTAAAAAAATTGGACGGAATATGTATTTGAATTTTCAGTTTAATAAATTATTTTTCTATTTAAAAAAAAAAAGAAATTTCAATCACAAAAATTAAATTTGTATCAAAAAAGACAAACTTTAAAAAAAACAAATGAATTTTAATTAAAAAGGTAAATCTACTGCGAAAAATGGAATAGTTTAATTTCCAGGAAAATAAATAAGGTTTTAAGAAAATAAAATGTATTTTTAATAACATAGTTGAATTTAAAAAAAAAATGAATTTTGTCCCAAAAGGACTAAAAACTTATACAAAATTTCGACAAATAATACAATTTTTAACTAAAAGAGGTTGATGTTTAAATAAACAGGATACAATTAAATTATTGGTTGAAAAATTAATTTTATATAAAAAACTAATTTTTAACGCAATGCAATAAATTTTAAAATTAGAAGAATTCTTTATAACAGAATATATGAATTTTTAAATATATAAGAGGTTAATTTTGAGTAAAGAATTTTTTTATTTAACAAAGTATCTAAATTTCTAAGAAGAAAAAAAAAGATTTTCAACCAAAATGATAAATTTGCAGTCAAACTATTTACGAGGCGAAAAAACACGAATCAACCAAAATTCTGGATCTAAAAAAATATCCACAATTTTGTGTTTAATCACTTTTCACAGGATATTTGGCTTTCTTTGAATTCGTATGAAAATATTAAAAGTTAAAAATATTCATTTTTTGGAAGCACGGCACAAGCTGAGAAACACAAAAGTAAAAAAATGTTCTTTAACAAAAAAGAGATATAAATTTGTTGTAAATCGCTTTAAAATGAAATTTGTAGTTTTGGTTTAGATCATCAAAATTTATATTAGAAATTAAAAAATTAAATTTTTGAACAAACGACACACGCTATGAAAAAAATTAATAGAAATGTCGGTCTTCCACAAAATAGAGAAAACTCATACCAATTTTTCTTGAACAATTATTTTATGGAATTTGTAGTTTTTTATCAGAAAAAATGACACTAAAAACAAAAAATTAAATTTTTTGAAAAACGACACAAGGTACAAAATAAAATAAATATAGAATAATTATTCTCTCAAAAAGGATCTAAAAATATTATTAGACAATACGAGGATATTTGCTTTCAATCGTCTTAAAGAATGTTATAAATAAAAAATAGAATATTTGAAAAAATGACATAAGAGACAAAAAAAAACATAAATGACCTTTGTTGCTATATCTTATTATATAAGTATATATTAAAAATAAAAAAAAATTAAAAACATTTGTTTGCGGAAAAAATATTTTGTTTCATAATTTATACTAAAGTATATCAACGGATTTACTAAAATAAAAATATAATATAAGTCCAATTTTCTCAAGAAAAGAGGACGAAAATTGTATGCTTATTATCTAATGATCTTTGATTCTATAAATTTTAATTCTTTGAATAAATGAAAGTCGATACAATTTATTTGATTCATATCCGTCAAATACATTAGTGTATTAATTTTTTCAACCTGTTTTAAAATTCTTCTATTCTCTTGTTATTAAACAATCGTTTGTTCTTGCATTTTGAATTGTTAACGTTTTTAATATCAGGAAATAAAAAACAAAAAAAGGTGAATGTGCATTTTACATGTCTTATATACACGTTAACAAACCATTTCGTGTGTTTAGCCTATTCTTAAGTTT
This sequence comes from Druon quercuslanigerum, assembly GCA_010014905.2. NCBI lineage: Eukaryota > Metazoa > Arthropoda > Insecta > Hymenoptera > Cynipidae > Druon > Druon quercuslanigerum. The sequence continues at coordinate 10,307 of JAAAKG020086616.1, read as the reverse complement.
CAACAAATTGCAATTTCATTGTTATATTTGCAACCTTAAATAAATTCACTACATTTCACAAAATTAGTATTAATTTCATAGAGAATGACTAAATATTAAAATTTTATTAAAAAAATAAATGAAATAAGTAAATAAGAATATTTTACCTGAATAATAAGAAGCTTTTAAAATATGTTGTACCTTTTGTATTGAGTTTCATGCTTATCTTTTATGTTTTTTTTATTGTCTTGAAACAATTTTTCAAAACTTTTGCCATCCCTTGAGAGAATTAATTTTGTTTGGACTCTTTTGAAAAAACTTACCTTTTTTGACTATTTTTTTTTGTTTTTTCCTTAAATGTGAACTAAATTATTGTAAATAATACAAAAAATATAATATTTCTGGTTTGAAGTTCATTCCTTTAAACTGAAAATTTTACTGTCATATTTGAGGTACGTTTGAAAATGTATGTATGTATTTTACTGAAAAATTATTTTTTTGGCTAAAACTTAAACTTCTGGGATAAAAAAACATCTTTTTGGTTAAATGTTGACGACTTCTGTTAAAAAACTATTATTTGTCAAAAATTGGGTTCTTTTGTTGTAACCTGAACTATTTATTTACTTATTTGAAAATTTTTCTTTTTTTGTTAAATTTAATTATCTTTTATTAAAATTAATATAATTATTGTTTAAAATGTCAACTAATAGATATATCGTTATAAATTAATTTCTTTTTTTGATTAAACTGCATTAAATAAAAAACAATTTTCAAGAAGTACTGCAGCTTTACCTTCTTAGTTCAATTTTAAAATGATAGATATGTTTTCCACAAAATTGTTAACATTTCAAGCAAATAGATGAATTTTAAAAAAAATTATAAATCAACTAATAAAGTATACATTTTTAACAAAAAAGTGATTTCTCAAAAATTTAGTTCAACGATAATTGTCAAACAAAGTTGTTGAATCCTTAAGCGAAGGAGATGCTTTTTTAATAAAACAGTTTCATTTTTATCCAGAAATATGCCATTTTTACAAAAACAGATAACTTGTTAAAGCATAAAGACAAAATTTCAATTAAAAAAATTCAATTTTTATCGAAAAATAATTGTAGTTGACGCTTTAAAACTAAAATCTTAATTTAAATCAAAACCTAAATTTTTTGCGATTTTCAATAACGAAAAAATGGAATAATTATATTTTTAGTAAAAAGAAGTCATTTTCGACCAAATTGGCTAAATTTGTAAACATATAAATTAACTTTAAGGTAAAAAAGAAACATTTTTAGTCAAATAAGCCAAATAAAATAAGTTTTTAAAGAAAAAGTTAAATTTTTAAGAAAAGAGATGAGTTTCCATTCGAAAAGCTTGAATGGCTAAACAAAAAAATTTCGCACGAAATGGTCAATAAAATTAATTTTAAATCAAAAAATGTAATTATTAACCAAAAAGTAAGATTTTGCCATACGGATTAATAATCTACAAAAATAAAATAATTACTAACATAATAGATAAATTTTCTACAAGAAATTTTAATTTTAAATGGAATTTTCTATCCAATAGTTAAAATTTTAAACAAAAAGGTTAATTTTCCACAGAAAAAGACAAATTTTCAAACAATTGATGAATTTTTAACCAAAAAAGATCAATTTTCAACAACAAATCAAATAAGGTAATTTAAAGATAGAGCAATAAGTTTTAAAGCAAAAAAAAATAAATTTGCAATTAAGTAATTAAATTTTCTACTAAAACAGGAATTTTTTTCTAAAAAGATCAAGTGTCTATACAAAAATTGGTACAAAATATATGTTGTTTGAATTTTCGAAAAAACAAATGAATTTTCTACCAACATTAGAGAAGAAAAAAGGAGGGTTTTAATGTAAAATGACAATTTTGAAGTAAAACTATGCAAAATGCGAGAAAAAAAGAATTTTTTTACAAACAAAAATGGACGATAATATTTCTATTTGTTAAATTTCATTGCTTATAAAGATACATAAATTTGAATTTTTTAAAAATATATATTTAAGGCGGTCATAATAATTTATTGATTTATTTTAATTCCTTTTAAAATTCTACTATACTCTTCTTATTGAAAAATGTGTTATTTTCGAAATTTAAATTATTTATTCTCTTAATATTAGGAAATAAAAAAGAAGGGAAGTGAATGTGCATTTTACTGGCACAAAAATTAAGCGATTTGTGTGTTTATCCTGGTTTTAAGTTTCAAGAATTTGCAATCTAATTGTTTTGAATAAAGTTAAATGTGTGAAGCAATATTATGCTCTTTTAACTTCCCGATTTCTCGTGTTTTTCATTTCAATAGCATTTTTTTAATTTAATATCAATTTGTCGTGGTTTTCATGCTTACTTTTATGTTTTTAAAATTGTTTTTAACCAATTTAAAAAATATTTTTCCTGTTTTAAAGAATTCTTTTTTTTTTAAAAGAAGTGTGCTCTTTTCCGCATTTTTTCTCGTTTTTTTGTTTGCATATTAACTGGATTAATTAAACACAAATAAAAAATATATATGTAGTTAGAAGTACATTCTTTTTATTTGAAGACTTTACTATTATATTTTTAGCACGGAATTCGTCGCTTAAAAAACTTTCCAATTTTGTGAAAAATTCACGTATATATTTTGTTGAGATTTGAACTATTATGTTGCAAAATAATTCCTTTTCATTCCAAATTAATTTTTGTGGCTGTAAACATTTACCTTAAATTATAATCATTCTGGGTTAAAATATCGAGTATTACATATGTATAGTTGAGAATTAATTATTTACGATTGACCTGTATAAAAAAAGACAATGTTCAAGAAGTACTTAAACTTTTAAGAATGCCGATTTATTTTTTAATAAAAAACTATCTGTTTAGAAAAAAATTTTAAACTTTCAGCCGATGAAATTAATTTTTAACTATAAAGAAAAATCTTCGGAAAAAAGTTTTTCAACCAAAATTTTTAAACAAAATATTTAAATTGTCAACCAAAGAGATGAACCTGCATTAGGATAATCAATAATTAGTTTCTCTCACTGTCGCGGAAAAATTTTCAATTAAAAAAAGTCGATTTTTAATCAAATAGTTCAACTTTTCAAAAAAAGAGGTAAATTTTCCACTAACAATATGAACCTTCAAATAAACATACGAATCTTTGACAAAAAATTCTTTTTTAAAGACAGATGAAATTACTAATAAAACAGATCAATTTTCAAATCAAAAAAACCAACTTTTTAACCAAAAAGATTAATATTCTACTAAAATAGAATAATTTGTAAAAATGCATGATTTTTCGACTAAATATTTTAATTTGTAATGGGATTTTCAACCTAATAGTGGAATTTATAACATAAAAGTTTTATTTTTTGTCAAAAAAATACAAAATTAACAAAAAAGAGATGCATTCTTAAGAAAAAAGATCAATTTTTAACAAAAAATACAAAAATAATAAACTTTAGTTAGAGAAATAGGTTTTCAAGCAAATAAAATAAATTTTTAATAGAGTAGTTCAAATTTCTACAAAAACATAAATTTTCAAAAAATAAATAAACTGGCAGTAACAAAAATTTCGACAAAAAATGTAGTTTAATTTTTAATTTAAAAAATTATTTTTCTATCTTAAAAAAGGAATATGAAACCATTATAACTATTTTTTTCTAACCAAAACAGAGAACTTTTGTACAAAATAGATGAATTTTCAATTAAAAAAGATAAATCTCCAACAATAAAAAAAGAATTTTTTCATTTTGAGTTAAAGAAATAAACTGTAGGCTACAAAATTTTTTTTTAACAAAATATTTCAATTTCCAAGTAAACAATTGAATTTTGTACAAAAGTATTAAGCTATTGTAAAAAATGTCAACAAAAAGTTTAGCTACTTTTTTATCTACAAAAATTAGTTTTTACTAAAAAAAACACTTAATTACAAGCTAAGCAATAAATTTTTAAAATTCATAATAAATCATATCTAACAAAATACCTGAATTTTTAAACAAATATTTTAATATTTAATACAAATTGAAACCCCTAGTTCTTCGAATTTTCATTAAAAAAGTGATTTAAAGATCACAAAACACAGAGTTTCAACACAATACAATAATTTTTGTATTCATCGTATAATTTATTTAACTGAACAAGGATCACGTTTAAACAAACAGTATATAATTAAATTTTTAGTTAAATAATTAATTTTATATAAAAAATAATTGTCAAGCCATATCAATGGATTTGGAACCAAAAAGATTAACTTTCGACTAAAAAGGGTTAATTTGTAACAGAATACAACAATAAATACAAAAAAGTTGCTCTACCAAACAGGAGTGAAAACACATTCAAATGTTTCATGAGTAGTTTGTTGTTAGGCAAATTCTCATTTTTTTTTAATTCATTGTTCACCTTACATGTGTCGCCATAGTTTATTAAACTTCTGCTACTACAAAATATTTTTTACATATTAAAGTTATTTTCTTGAAAAATATTGTCAAAACTTAACTTCAATCTTTTTTATAGATAATTTCAATTAGCAACTAGAAAATTTCCATAATTTTTTCCCGAAAAAAATAATTTTTTTTTTAAATATTCTTTTTCAACTTAAATTCATTATTAACTCACTTTAAGTGAAAAGTTGACAATAGTGGAAAATTGTAGAGAAAACTGTGACTGTCTAGTCCTATTCGAAGATAATATTGCTAAAAATAATAATTAATTATTCACAAAATTCATATAGAAATCTATTAAAATTTCTCGCTTATGGAGTTTTTTTGGGATCCTATGTAACAGACTTATGGGGGTGACATTGAAAAAATAAATTCTGATTCGTATTCTATGGCTAATTATAAATAGAAATTATAAGTTACAACTCGTTCTATCATGCGGCTTGCAGAATCTGTAATATTATATTTTTGACTGCATACATTTTTTGTGAATTCAAACCAATCTGTAGAAAATATGCATACAAATTTAAACTAAAAAAATGTCTGAACCACCATAACCGTTACTCTTTTGCAAAATCGACACATGTAATAATTATTAATTGAATTGATGTTACATTAGGAACATATTGACAAATTTACATAAATTTATACATATATTATATTTGTAAATTTACCAAAAAAATTGAAGAAGATGACTAAAGATAGCAACAGGTTAATATTGAGAATCTCCATAATGGTTCAATGTTAGAAACTGCGACGTAGAAAATTCAGGATGCAATTTAACTAATGATCATACTGTGATGATTTCCTATACTTATATACAAAGCGCTATATGCTTAGTCATACTTAGTCATACTTTTCTTGCGTTCTATGAATCTATTTTCGAAAAGCATATTCTCGCATTTCATTATAATTTGTACATACAAAAGATGGCATGTAGATAGGAAGATAAACGTTTATTTTTCGGGCTGCTAGCCCTGAAAAAGCTACTTCCTCTCATCTCGATGTTTTACTGAATTTGTCAATTAATACATACAATGAATGTTTCTTCACACATGTTCCTAAATTTCACCTTTCCTCGCATTATCAAAATCTGCTTCCGCGTTTATTATCTGATACTTAGTCATTTTCTAATTATTTACAGAATGTGTAAAGTGTCATTCTTTCCCGGAAAAGGAAATTTTATTACAAAAATGATAATTTACAGAAATAATGTTTTCGAAGCTTCTACGCTCAAAGCCATAAGCGTACCCCATTTTGCAAATTTTTCAAAATCACCCCCACCCATTTCTCATAGGTCATGATGGCTAATGTGCTTTTAATTGTAAAAATAAAAAAATTAAAATTTTAAAAGCCTAATTTTGAGGCTCTTCGAAAAAACGAATTTAGATCAGATGAAGCCTCCAATTAATAATTTGCATGACAACTGAAAAATCTTGTATATGTTAGTTTTCAATTGACATGATTCAAAATTAGATAAGTTCTGCGCCAAGCATGCTTTTATTTTTCTTTTGAGTGACGCAGCTATTTTATAAATAATTCTCATTTTTCGTATGTAAAGCAACAATTTGTAAATAAGTTTATCCTGGTAAGAATGATGAGGCCAATTTCCCAGTTTATGAAAATTTTTTTCATGAATCACAAAAATTTGTTTCTTGTCTGGAAACATATCAACAGTCGAAATAGCTTCTTTTTTAAACTCTTCAAAAATATACATTCAATAAGATAGAAATCTTTACAAATTTAAAATTATTTTTGGATCTTTTTGAAGCTGCTATTTTGTAATTGTGACAATTTTAAAATTTTACTTTCAAATCTTTTCAAGTTTTTAAACTTTATTAGGAATGATTTCAAATTTTCAGAAAGCCTTTGACTTTTCTTTTCCAATTAATTTTGACAAATAAAAAACTAGATTTGCACCGAAAAATATTTGAGCAAATTATAAAAATGTATTTTCTAAAAACCTTTGAAAATTTGGAGATAGCTTCTTTTTTAAATCTCCATAATAACTTTCATAACTGTTTAGATGTTGCCTGCAATTAAAAAATGCTGCTAAATTAAAAGGATTTCCTTAAAATCTTTCAGATTCTGTTTTTAAATTTTGTAATTCTTTTAAAATCTTTTTAAATTTCTTTCAATATTTTTTAATTTTCTAACACGGAAGAAAATAGAAATCATGGAAAAGAGTAAAACAATGTTTAAATGAACTTTTTATTAGTCGCCATTATTTTAAAATAAATTCTAGGAATTTCTAAACAATGTTATTGATTGAAAAACGATTTTTTGTACTGAAACGAAAAATACCTGAAACTTAACATGTGTTGTAGTTTTATAAAAAATTCTTAAATTTAAAATCTATAATATCCTCTCTAAATTAGCAACAAATAAAACTTTCACCACAGAAATTTATTTTTCAACCAAAAACTATAAATTTTCGGCGAAAAATTTTGAGCAATATAGTTCAGTGCTACATTAAAGAGATAATCCTTATTCAAAAAACAGCAGATTTTCAAACATTTATTTAACTTTCACCCACGCAGTCGAATTTTTCATAAAACAATATCAATTTTTAGTAAAACAATTCAACTTTTAACTAAAGATGCAGGGTTGGTAGATTTATATTCGTTGAGGCATCTAAGGATTGAGGTCTTAGAAACCAGTTGACTTTGACCACCGATTTATAGTAAAAGAACTTTATGTAATCTAGGTATCAGGATAAAAGGTTACAGTGTGTTCGCTTTGGTGGTTGGCAAGACTCTGCCTCTCCGGCATTCTGTCTCGCTCGATAATGATCGACAATGTTCGGTCGATTGACGATCATGCTGCAAGGGTAAATTCTAAAATATATTCTTACATTTTTCTCTTACAGATTTGACCGTCCTGATTTAGGTCCGTCCTCGGACGGATTACAAAATTGTCGTTGTTCAAACGTTGAATTGAAACCCTCGCAGTTACTTAGAAACCGTCTATATCAGCGACGCCCTTTTAAACGTGGAAGCAACTTAGAAGAAATTTCAAGCGTGGAATAAAAATTCCCCTATTCGGGAAATTTGAGACACTCCAAAAAGCAAATAGCTCGGAATTTCATGAGTGGCCTTACGCACCGCATTGTTTAAAGCATACTCGACTTCTGAGATCACTTGAGGCCAAGTTTTTGGCAATCATTATCACCTAATTTGCTCAACATTGGTGCAAGGGTCCGATTTATCATTTCAACTTGTCCATTGGCAATCTTTTATGATGCGCAACGTCAAATTCGGTCAAAAAATCTTCGAATTCTGTCGAGGTGAAACAAGCTCCTCGATCTGATGTGATAACCCTAGTTTTGCTGTAATTCAAAAAATACTGTTTGAAGTACGCAATTGTTTCCGAAGATGCAGCAAATTTAGTCGGAAAGAGTCGGGTAAACTTGGTGAATGCGTCAATCACCCCTAAAAGATGTTTCTTAGTTATAACTCTACGATAAACAAAAATCTGCATGATCAATTGTTATGCACGCTTAAGCGCTAAAATACAAGAAAATCCATATAACGATAATATGCATTAAAAATACCTTCATCTGGATTTCCTTTTGCAAACACTTGTTTACCGATAGTAATTAAGTTGACTATGTACATTTTTAACCTTAATGTAAAGCCGCGCTCTCACGTATAAACGAGGCCGAGTGAAGGAAGGTGCCACGACTACGACGCCAGTGCCACTCGGTGCACGCACCTCCCTCCACTCGAGTCTCCCTCTCTACGCGGCATCCCGTGAGACTCTCCGGGAGTGTGGCTATAAAAGGCTGTGCACAAGCGAAGATCGGCACTCGATATTGTCATATTGAATGATTGTGATTATTCGTGACATTATGATTGATCATAATTATATTGATGAACCAGGAAGTGACAAAGAGATTGATTGAATGGTGCAACGTGATTTTTCTTCGATTGGATTGATGCTCATGGTGGACTGATAGATTCTGGTCCATCAGACGCATCGAGCTGATTGTACAGTGTAGATTAACAAAATGAGGAGCAATAAACGTTCAAAGACATCCGGTGAACCAATTCCTACCTCAGATCGGTATGAAGCTCTTTCTGAAGAGGAGACGGATTACCTTAAACACAAAAACGACGAGGACAGTAGTTGGGACATGGACGAAGAGAATACTAATGAAAATGCTGACGCACGGGCGATTGCAGATTATTCAGGGACCATTAATATGATTAAGAGTTAAACAGTCACCAAAAATGTAAAAGTGGCAATAACTAAAGAGGGACTATCGGTCCGGGTGGACACTATGGAAGACTACAATGCTCTAAAGCTAGAACTCGACAAGGAGGGAGTTCCATATATTACTCATGGATTTAAAGGACATAAGAACAAAAATCTGGTTCTCAAGGGCCTGCCGAACCTACCTATACAGGACATATTTAACGAGTTGATGTTACAACAAGTAGGATGCACAAAAGTGGCGCTGTTAAAGAGACGCAAAATGGAAGAGAAAAAGGAAGATAGAAGCAACAAGGACAAAAACACCAAAGTATACCACCCGAATTTTTTGGTAGTCTTTCAGCCGGATGCGGATATGCAAAAAGTGAGAAACCTTAGATACTTATGCTCAGTCAGGATATATTGGGAAACATTTAGAAACACAAGACGTGCGACGCAATGCCGAAGATGCCAGCAGTTCGGACATGGGACGTCATACTGTAAAAATCCACCAAAGTGTGTTAAATGTATTGGTGGACTTCTTACTAGTATGTGCACGAAAACACAGGATCAACAAGTGCAATGTGCCAATTGCTTTGGAGCACACCCAGCAAATTATTCACAATGTGAAACTTACATCAAGCACTTATAAAATGTGGATTCCTTAAAATCTAAAAGGTCTTACGAAGTAAGGCGGCGCACAGCGGTGGAGCCCCCGCACAAAACACATCAACATTATCCACCTATGAGAACAGCGATACCAAATGTGCTTACAACACAAGGAGCGGCCAAGCACACATGGAACGTACAGAAGGGCGAGGTGCTTACAACAAGTGGAGCAGCCAAGCACATATGGGATGGACAGATGGGCGAGGTGCTTACTACCAATGGAGCAGCCAAGCACATAGGAGATGGAAGACATGAAAGAGGCGATCCACAGCAGCGAAGCCAACAACTATATTCCGACTTCTGGGAGCTTACCGAAGAGATACATAAGCTGAATAAAACATGCAACATATCGAGAATGCTGAGGTTAGTAAAATTATTAAATGCGAGGTTAGTGTCGTGTAAAAATGATCTAGAAAGGATAGAAGTTTTTTCAAATATTTTATCAAATGGCAGTCATTAGGTCGAGAAAAAATGTATTAAATGTTGCGCATTGGAATGCGAATGGCTTGCGTGGAAATCTGAGCGAACTAAAAGATTTTTTAAGGGAACATAAAGTAGACATCATGCTTATTAATGAGACTAAATTAATCTCCAGTGCAAATATATATGTGCCGGGATATAATAAGATCCGTAAGGATAGGCCAAATGGCAAACTGGGGGGAGGAGTCCTCATTTTAATTAAAATGGCAATAAGGTATCGTGAAGTAGAAATAAAAACAAATAATATTGAGGCAGTTGCAATTAAAGTGCTAGACAACCTAGTAATTGTGTCGGCATATAACCCACCACAAAAGAAGCTTGATATAGAAGATCTAAATGTAATTTTGAAACTGGGGAGGAAAGTCCTACTTTATGGCGACTTAAACGCCAAAAATATGGCCTGGAAATGCTTTAGGGGAAATGTCAACGGAAAAATATGCCAGGACTTTGCTAGTAGAAATTTGTTAAAAATATTAATACCCGATAATTTCACGCTCTATCCGTATTCCAATGCAAAACCAAGCGTAGTCGATATTGGCCTCGCCAAAA